>PVIU01009863.1:0-47546 GCA_004026605.1 Ondatra zibethicus | reverse complement strand
TTTGCGCAAGGGTCTTAGTAGGTGTGCTGGCATCCAACAGCTGAGGTGGGTTAGTTCCCTACCTTTCCGGTTCCCTCAGTTTCAGTTTTTGCAGATAAAATCATAAAACACGGCTGGATCCTCAATTGTATCGAAGGGAGTCCTTTGGTAGGTTATCTGTCTGAATGGGTGTCTTTAAACTTTCTAAGCCAGTCTAGAGATGGGGGTGTAGGCACAGACGAGCAGAGGTGTATTGCAGGCGAGCTACTTCAGTCCTGCAGAGAAAAGCTGGGTCTTTTGCTTGCTTGTTGTTCTCTTATATTTGGTTTTCATAAATCTGTGGGTTGGAATACGGGAAGGAATGGTTAGAGTACTTACTGGTTATTTCAGAAACAGAGCTGTTGTCTGAGGTTTCTGCCCCACCTGGTCCGGCAGTCTTTCAGTCCCAAAGAAACAACACAGAAGTCTACATTAGTTATAAGCTGATTGGCCTAGTAGGTCAGACTTCTTAACTCTTTTAACTTATATTAGCCCATAATACTTGTCTGTGTTAGCCACATGGTTTGGTACCTTTTTCAGTGAGGCAGTCACGTCTTGTTCTGTGTCTGGATGACGACTGCAAAATTGACTCTTCCCAGAAGTTGCCTCACCTCTACTTCCTGCCTGGCTACTGGCCAGTCAGTGTTTATTTAAAATACAAGTGACAGGGTATAGACCATTGTCCCACAGCACAGAGCCTTGCAGGGGAGAATGGGAACAAGGAGATCATCACCTGCATCAATGTCTGTGTGCTCCAGGCTTGTAACTGGTGCAGGTGCCTGTGGGAGTTCCTAGGTGATCAGTGGCGCTGAAATGAAACCATTGTGAATTCCAGGACTGGACAGTGAAGGAGGATGACCAAGAGCATTTTCTTTCTCTGGATACTAAGTCAGGAACAGTTTGAGGACAAGGTGTCCCTCTGGTCTTCTGCTTTCCCTGATGGCAGCCCGGCTATTTCCCCTGGGGGTGGAACATGCAATACTTCTCTAAGACAGACACCGAATCTGGACATTGTCAGTGAATATGGATGGTAGTTGATTCCTAAATGATCGTCACCACACTAGTCCTCAGAGCTGGACATTCTCCATTTTAAAACATTTGTGTATGTATGTGTGACTGTGGTTGTCATGCTGTGGTGTATATGCAGAGGTCAGGACAGCTCCAGGGAGTTCTCTACTCCCGTGTGGGCCCAGTTCAGAGATACTTATGCACAGAAAAGAATCCGGGAGCTAAGACCTGGATCCCAGAAGACCGCTGCTTCTTTCCCTCACATGGCGTTTATAATTAGACAGGTCTACCAGGAAGTGTGATAGACGGAAACCTGAGCTTTGTTTCTGTCTTCTACAGAAGCTCAAGCTGTCCTTGTGGGTAAGTGGGGACCTAGAACTCAAGGAATTTGGTTGGTAGACTATCTACTAGGCTTTGCAGTGTGCGTATGGGTTCCTGCAGGGGCCAGAAGAGGGCATTGGATCTGGATTTGGAGTTAGGAGCTCTTCTGATCATCTCTCTGATCCCCACTTTCTTTTCTTTCTTTCTTTTTTTTTTTTTTAAAGTATCTGTTTATTATGTATATTGTGTTTTGCCTGCATGTCAGAAGAGGGCACAAGATCTCATAGATGGTTGTGAGCCACCATGTGGTTGCTGAGAATTGAACTCAGGACAGCTGGAAGATCAGCCAGTGCTCTTAACCTCTGAGCTGTCTCTCCAGACCCTGTTTTATTTTATGTCTTGGTTGAAGGTACAACATCAACTGCCATATCAGGTTCGTGGAAACTAACACTAAAGGAACACAGTGTATGTCTATCTGACGGCAGATCAAAGAGTTAAGTCTTAAGAAGGCAGCGTGCTAGGCTGATTAATAGATGAAGATGAACAGAAGCAGTGTCAGGTAGAGAACGAGACAGCATGGTAATCTTGCAGGAGGGGAGGATGGAGAATGTAGTCATTTCTCAGGCCTAGAATGCCTTGGCAGTGTGCTGGAGCGCTGTGAAGGCCGGTGCCGCCCATCATCAGCCGTGTCTAGAACTGGGAAAACCATACATGACTTTGTAGAAGAAGTTAAATTTGTTTTTCTTAAATAACATCTGTAACTCTAAACCAGGAGTTCTCTCATAGACGGTCACAGATGACAAACTCAAGCCGTGGGAGTTCAGGTGCAATGGCTGGGACTAGAGGACCAGGAACGGTGACTTGGGTACTTCAATATGTGTAGAAGTAGATTGGAGATTCCCTGATGAACCTATGGCAGAACCAGGGCCAGCTGGAAGAATTGCAGAGAAAAGGATGCCAAGTTGGACATTTAAAAGTCCATATGTATTTAACGGCAGTGCTGAAGATGAATTGATGGTAATGTGAGGGATGAAACTGTAGGCAGGAGCTTGCCGTTCAGTCCCAAAGAAACACACAGAGGCTTATATTAACTATAAACTGTTTGGCCTGTTAGCTCAGGATTATTATTAGCTAGCTCTGACAACTTAAATTAACACATAATTCTTGTCTATGTTTAGCCACATGGCTTGGTACCTTTTCTCAGTGAGGCATCTCATCTTGCTTCCTCTGTGTCTGGCTGGTGACTGCCTCTCTGCCTTTCCTCTTCCCAGAATTCTCCTAGTCTGGTTGCCCCGCCTATACTCCCTGCCTGGCTACTGGCCAATCAGTGTACAAGTGACAAATCTTTACAGTGTACAAGAGCATTGGGCTGGAGAGATGGCTCAGCAGTTAAGAGCATTGCCTGCTCTTCGAAAGGTCCTGAGTTCAATTTCCCAGCAACCACATAGTGGCTCACAACCATCTGTAATGAGGTCTGGTGCCCTCTTCTAGCCTGCAGGCACACATGTAGACAGAATATTGTATACATAATAAATAAATATTTAAAATAAGAAGCCAGGCTGTGGAGGCACACGCCTTTAATCCCAGCACTTGGGAGGCAGAGGAAGGCGGATCTCTGTGAGTTCGAGGCCAGCCTGGTCTACAAGGGCTAGTTCCAGGACAGGCTCCAAAGCTACAGAGAAACCCTGTCTCGAAAAACCAAAAATAATAATAATAATAAATAAATAAAATAAAAAGAAAAAAAAAGAACCTCCCTTCTAGTGGAGTGACCGACTGTGTCTCTTACATTGCCCCTGTCTTTCAGGTGACGATAGGACGCGGATTTGGCGTTACCTACCAGCTGATATCCAAGGTCTGTCCCTTGATGATCTCTCGGAACCACTGTGTTTTGAAACAGAATCCAGAGGGACAGTGGACAATTATGGACAACGAGGTACAGGGGCTCACGTGAGCCTAATGATTTCTGTTGAGTTTTATGGATTTTTGTTTGATTGGATTTTTGAGACAGGGTTTCTCTGTGTAGCCATGAGTATCCTGGAACTCACTCTGTAGATCAGGCTGACCTCAAACTCACAGACATCCGCCTGCTTCTGCCTCCCTAGTGCTGGGGTTAAAGGTGTGAGCCACCACTGCCCGGCTGAGTTTTACTTCCGCGTGCTTTGCGTGTGTGTGTGTGTGTGTGTGTGTGTGTGTGTGTGTGTGTGTGTGTGTTTGAACGTGAGTGCAGGAACCAGCAGAAGCTAGCCAGGTCCCTCTGGCCCTGGAATTACAGGCTATTGTGAGCCATTAAGTGTGGGTGCTGGGAGCTGAGTAGGATATGTGATGATCTTGACCCTGAGCCATCTCTCCAGCCCTCTGAGCTATTTCAATTTTTCCTTTTCTTTCCTTATTTTGGATTTTCGAGACAGGGGTTCTCTGTGTGGCTCTGGATGTTCTAGAACTTGCTCTGTAGACCAGGCTGGCCTTGAATTCATGGAGACCCACCTGCCTCTGCATCCTCAGCGCTGTTTTTTGTTTGTTTTGTTTTTCAAGACAGGGCTTCTCTGTGGCTTTGGAGCCTGTCCTGGAACTAGCTCCTGTAGACCAGGTTGGCCTCAAACTCACAGTGATCCGCCTGCCTCTGCCTCCCGAGCGCTGGGATTAAAGGTGTGCGCCACCACTGCCCGGCTCAGATTTCCTTTTCTTAACACCTGATAGTTCTAGTAAAATATTAAAAACTAGCTACGCCCACCTGTTCTCTTTAGAAGGCGCAGCACTTGTGTGTGCTGCAGGAAGTTAGATTGTGCAAGGTGATGGCTAATGGCCTGAGGGAGCGCTGCCTCAAAGGGAGTGGAGCTGTGGCTCCTCTTCCAGACATTAGACCATAGTTCTGCGGAGACGGGCCCCTTGAAAAGGATCCAGGTTCAATTCCCAGTACTCACATGGCAGCTCATAACTGTCTGTAACTCAAGTTCCAGGGGATCTGACACCCTCACACAGGCATACATGTAGCCAAAACACTAATGCTCATAAAAATAGATAAAGCAAGAAAAAAAACCTTGCTTAACTATTGGTGTTCTCAGAAACATTTGACTTTGAATAATGTGTTTTTCTGCTTTAAATATTTCTTTAGATTTATTTTATTATTGTATTACTTATGTATGTACGTCTGTGTGTATTGTATGCACATTTGTGCACAGGTGCTTGAGGCCAGAAGAGAGGTTTGGGTTCTCCAGAGCTGGAGTTGCAGGCAATGGTGAGGTGCCCCATGTGGGTGCTGGGAATTGCGTTGGGGTTCTCTGGAAAAGGCGCAAGCGCTCTGAACCGCTGAGCCGTCCCTTCAACTCCCTTTAAACAAACTATAAATTGATCAGTCTAGCAGGAAGTGTACCAAGTCCAGCAACTAGGAAGCAGTTGATCAGTCTAGTGGAAGTATAGAACCCAGCAGTTAGGAAGCACTTGCCACCCAAGCAGGTAGACTTGAATTTGGCTCCCCAGGACTCGTGTAAAGCCATACGAACTATCCAGTGTCTATGATCCCTGTGTTCCTACAGCATGTTGGCAGGCAGAGATGGGATCCCAGAACAGCAGCTATGAAACCCGTCTCACATCAAAGGGGTGGGGGCCTAAAAATATTTGATGAACCTCTTTAATCCCAACACTTGGGAGGCAGAGGCAAGTGGATCTCTGTGGGTTTGAGGCCAGTCTGATCTACAAGAGCTAGTTCCAGGACAGGCTCGATAGCTACAGTAAAATCCTGTCTCAAAAAACAAACAAAAACAACAAAAAAATTAATGTAGTATAATAAAGTTAAGGGTTTCTATTCTTCAAAGGGTATCATTAAGAAAAAGACAAGTCTGGAGTAGAAGTATTTGCTGTGCACATAACTGTGACGTATGCCCATGTATATACAGAGCTTCCAGTCAGCTTTTTTTAAAAAAAAAAAAAAACATTTATTTAATGTACATTGCTGTTTTGCCTGTATATACCCTGTGTGAGGGTATCAGATCCCCTAGAATTAGAGACAGCTGTGAGCTGCCATGTGGGTGCTGGGAATTGAACCCAGGTCCTCTGGAAGAATAGCCAATGCTCTTAAACCACTGAGCCATCTCCAGCCCATCAGACAGCTTTTTAAAAAGACAGCCATAGCGGTTTCTAAAAACGTGAAAAGACAGGTGCATCACAGAAAGAGTGTAACACGAGAAGTTGTTCGAACTCAATGATCAGGGAAATGCAAATTGAAACCACGGGAAGACACTGGCAAAGATAAGGAACAAGTACAACTGTCTTTCTGTTGTAGAGGGAAGGCGGCTTGACACGAGGACTTTGAAATATGTAACTCATTCAGTTGAACATTTGATGTGTGCAGCTCATGGTACAATTGCTGTCTCTAGGAGACATTTGTAACTGAGAGGAGTTCCACAGTGAACACTACTGTATTGAACATGGGGACGTCTTACAAACATAAGACTGAGTGAAAAGGCGCCACAGCAAGTTGCCTGGCATGCTGATGTATGCCTGTAGCCCTGGAACGTGCGAGGGTAGAGCAGATTCTACGCCTACCTGGGCTGTGTAGCCAGACTATCCCAAAGAAACGAAGTAGGGACTAGGGAGATTGCCAGGCAGGCGTGAGGACCCGACTTCAAATCTCCATGTAAATAGCTGTATTTGGGGGCTGGAGAGATGGTTCAGTGGTTAGGACCACTTCCAGAGGTCCTGAGTTCAATTCCCAGCAACCATATGGTGGCTCACAACCATCTGTAATGAGATCTGGCGCCCTCCTTTAGCGTGTGGACATACATGGAGGCAGAATGATGTATACATAATAAATCTAAAAAAAAAAAATAGCTGTATGTGGCGGTGGGTGTGTGTAACTGCAGGGCTGGGGAGGTCGGGAGAAGTGGAGTTCCTGAAGCTCACTGCCTGGGCAGCCTGATTGCTGAGCTCCAAGCAGTAAGAGACCTTGGTCTTGGAGGGAACCTGAGATCAGTTCCCAGCACCCACCTCAGCTCTTCACAGCCACCTGTAACTCCAGCCCTATGGGTTCTCTGGCCTCTGTGGGCACTTGCCACTCAAATGCACACACATAATTTAAAACAATAAATCTTTTTTTAAAAACGAGGAGGCCAGGTGTGGTGGTGCATACTTTTAGTTTTATCATTGAAGAGGCAGAAACTGGCAGATCTCTGAATTCCAGCCCAGCCTGGTCTACAAAGCAAGTTTCAGGCCATCCAGAACTACACAGTGAGACCATAGACAAAATAACAAATAAGGTTGGGTAAGAGCACTTACTGCTCTTGAAGAGGACCCAGGTTCAGTTTCCAGGTTTTTTTTTTTTTTTTTTTTTTGGTTTTTCGAGACAGGGGGTCTCTGTGGCTTTGGAGCCTGTCCTGGAACTAGCTCTTGTAGACCAGGCTGGCCTCGAACTCACAGAGATCCGCCTGCCTCTGCCTCCCGAGTGCTGGGATTAAAGGCGTGCACCACCACCGCCCAGCGTGCTATGCATTTTACAGTGTGGGATAGTGTAACACGAATTCTAATTGGTCTTAATAATTAAAACCTGGAGACAGATACCAGGGTTAATGCTGAAGGATCAGAGAATCAGAGCAGCTAACCGCTAGAGAGTTACCCAAAAGGGGCAATCCTGTCTCTACAAAAACTCAGACTGCATCCATCTCTATGAATCTTCAGACTACACTGAGCTCCTGTCTCCTCCACCTTCTATTCCTCTCCCTGCCCAGCCATATCACTCCTGTCTCCACCTCCCTAGTGCTGGGATTAAAGGCATGGGATCCCAAGTGCTAGGATCACCTTTGTGTGAGCTCTGTTTCTCATTTAGGCAGATTCAATCTTGTATAGCCCAGGATGACCTTGAACTCACAGAAATCTGTCTGCCTCTGTCTTCCAAGTGCTGGGACTAAAGGTGTGTGCCACCAGTGCCTGGCCTCTATGTTAACCAGTGACTTAGCTCTGCGCTCTGATCTTCAGGCAAGCTTTATTTGTTAGATCACAAAATATCACTACAGGATAGATAGATTTTATAGACAAGGCTGAGACGCAGAAGTGAGTAGGATTGCAAAAGACATGTAACTACTAAGCCCAAGGTGTTTGAATCTGGCCACAAGCTCAAGTGCAGAGCTCCAACTCTGTTTGCTACACTGTAACACGTGTAGACAGCTGCTGCTGGTGTTACTTGGGCCAGGTCCCACCTACAGTTTGACTCTCCCAGTACAAAGTATTGGTTTTGTATACTGGGAAGTGCTGTGCTTGTTCAGTGTGTGGAGGGCCCACCTGCTGAACATGGGTGACTCCTGCTTTGTGGTTTGCATTCTTTACGTTCTTGAATCATTGCCTGGAGTTTAGGTCAATAGGACTGATTGAGTTTCAGTGTTCTTTAGTGCCTTGTGTGTTTTGAGTAAGGTGATTCTTGCCCGTTACCCAGGCGGTTCTCTGCAGAGGCATGAATGTGAAATATAGGCAGAAAGCCAAAGCACCGCGCGCACAGTGCTCTTTCCAAGGATGGTGGTTTATGAACCTTTCGTTTCCATTGTTCTCCAGGGTTTTCCTTCTGAAAAGGCAGAAAGTTTCACAGCAGCAAGAGAGAAATTCCATTAAGAGGCAGAAAAGCATGAGCTTATTTTGGTTTTCTTTCGTTTCCCCTAGAGTCTGAATGGTGTTTGGCTGAACAGGGAGCGTCTGGCGCCATTACAGGTTTATTGCATCCAAAAGGGAGACCACATCCAGCTTGGAGTGCCACTGGACAATAAGGGGAGCGCAGAGTATGAATACGAAGTCATTGAAGAAGACTGGGGGACGCTGTCTCCCTGCCTCGCCCCGAAGAATGCCCAGGCAGGGGGGAAAAATGAAGACTTGAGAACTAAAAGGAAATTCAGTTTGGATGGATTAGAGAGTCCTGCAGCTGAAGGCCCCTCAGCTCTCAAATGCAAAGTACTTGCAGTCTCTTGTAAAACTGTTGAGCCAGTGACCTTATGCGGAAAAGGTGAAGTAGCAAGTCAACCCTTGGGATATTTGTGTCCTAAGTTGACTTCTGTTAGGGCAAGTGACAAGACCACTGGGACTCACATTTGCCCTACTCTCTCAAAAGTCATTGAACTTTATCCGAAGAAGCAGAAGGCCTCCAGCCCTTCAGTATCTCAGAGCAGCTTAGAGCTGTTTAAGGTGACCATGTCCAGGATTCTGAGGCTGAAAACACAGATGCATGAGAAACAGATAGCTGTCTTGAATGTGAAGAGGCAGACCCGAAAGGGGAGCTCCAAGAAGATCGTCAGGATGGAGAAGGAACTGCAAGATTTACAGTCTCAGCTGTATGCAGAGCAGGCTCAGCAGCAAGCAAGAGTAGAGCAGCTGGAGAAGACTTTCCAGGAAGAAGAGCATCACCTCCAGGTACCACAGAGCTAGCAGGCTGTAGCACGAATAATAGAAACCCAGAGACAGAAATTGGGGCTCAACCCGAAAACCAGAAAAGCAAAGCAGCCAAGCCACTAGGAAGTCTTAACCTCTACCAAGGCTGGGCAACCGCAGGCTAAGCAACCAGAGCTTCTCCTCCCATTTTATATTCCCTCTAGAGTTGGGATTAAAGGTGTGTGACTCCCTAGGACTGGGATAAAAGGTGTGAGCCACCACCACCTGGGTCTCTTTCCACATTGATCTTGTGTCGCCCAGGGTGGCTTTGAACTCACAGAGATCCATCTGACTCTGTCTCCCAAATCCTGGGATTTAAGATGTGTGTCACCATTACCTGACCTCTAGTGGCTTTAGCTTTGCCTCTGATCTTCAGTGATATAAAATACAAATAATATACCACTCTAGCAGGCAGAGGTGCCATCAGCTGGGCGGGCATTTTGTGAACTTCTGGCTAGAGTTGTCTTTGCAGCAGACACCAGATGCTAAGCCTTGGGGACAGAATGGGAGCAGAAAACCAAGATGAAGTTTTAGAAAGATTAAGATTTCAGCACACTGATGAGATCAGGAGCCAGTCAGGGTACCAAGATGAGCAAGGTAAAACACAAAAGCCAGCTGGGATATAACTGATTTCTGATCGAAAACTGAGGTGTTTCAGATCCAAAATAAACTTAGGGAGAAGCTGTATAAAGATCAGGGTACCACAAAACTGTAGTGTTTTTAGGGCTCCTTTCTTTGCTCTCTGTGTAGACAAAACCAAGTCAGAGCCCAGAGCAAGTGCCATCAGCTCGTTAACTGTCCTTGTGCATGGCAGCTTGTTTGCTGTGAGGTCAGCTCTAGCCCCCAGAGTGGGTGGTTTTGTTTCTGCAAGGAAAGGCACACAACTGGCTGAGTGATGAGCCACCATACTTTACTAGAAAATAAAAGTGTCTGAGTTGTACGGAGGTGGAACCAAGTATGGTCTCATCTCCAAATGGTTTACTTAGATGACAGGCTTGCTCATTAATCTTCTGGCTGGAGCTGATCCTGTTCCTGCTTAAAATGTCAGTTCCCATGGCAGGACCCTTGTCGTTCCCACCCCGGCTGTCCAGGTGATGGTGAATGTCAAGAATTCGCTGTGGTTGGCTTGGAACTGAGAGGGACTGTCACAGCTGAAGTGAAAGGTGTTTTTATCTTGCTTGAGCCTCTGGGCAAGGAACAGCCTGTAGTAGTGTTGGCTCATTTCTGGAGAATTTATAGGTTTCATTCTGATCCCTGCTGTCTCCTTGAGCTGGTAGGATTAGCAAAAGCTGTGGATTACGCAGGTGCCTTCAGGACGTGCATGGTGGGTGGGCATACCTTCTGCTTCTCCTGTCCAGCCCAGACAACTGTCAGTTACCAGAGGGTGGGAGTCTGCTGCTCAGCGTGTCACAGCTTCACTAAGTGGAGTTCTCTAAGCGTCTTCAGAGACCATTGCGCCTGGGACTAGCGTTTGTGGCCGTGCTGTGCGCTAAAGATGCAGCTGCAAAGTCTTTTCTCTGGGACAGAAGGTTAAAGACAGAAGAGGCTAGGTTAGCAATTTCTTCAGGTCATGTTTTCATGACTTCGAGAAGCATATCCAGTTCTTTGGGTTAGCCGCATCTCCCTCTGCCCTTGGTGTCGTCTGGCCTGCCACCGCTCCAGAAGCTGTGGCCCCTGCTCCATGCTCTGTGTTTGGAGCACCTCATTGCCTGACGCTGTCTGGGATTCTGCTTGAAATTAAAATGGTGAATATTGTTTGTAATAACTGAGTACTTGTTGGGACGAGATATCCTGCCCATAAACATATTGGAAGAATAATTTTCAGGATTTTGTTCCCTTTCCCGCTTGACTGCAGGGAGACCTTCCATTTTGTCTTTTCAGGGTTTGGAGAAAGAGCCAGGAGAAGAGCACCTGAAGCAGCAGCTGGCGCAGGCTCTGCAGGAGGTAACCTACTCTCCTGCTTCCAGAGGCGGTGGCGGTTGGTGAGTGGGGTCAGCCAGGCATCCCGTGGCCACTAGCTGCCTCTGCCTCTTAGCTCACTGCTCTGTGCTCTCCAGTCTGCACACAGAACAGGTGGCAGATGCTCACGCCATCAGGCTGGAGATTTGCAGCCTCACAGATACACACCAGATCTCAGCATGGAAACATAGGTCTTCATCCAGCAGAAGCTGCTCTGGTGATGATGGAACAAACAGCCTGTAGAAATTCAGAAGCTCTCTGGAATAGTAAAGGCAACAGAGGGGAGATATTAGCTAAGGCTTGGGCCTTAGGGCCTTTGCGGGCCTTTTTCCTCACCATCCCTGCACTGTGGCATCCAGAAACTATTCAAGAATGTTGCAGTCATTTTAGGTTAGTTTGAAAATGTACAGTCAGATGCAAAAATATCCACTTTAACAAAATAGGGACACTTACAGTGTCAGTTCGCCTAAGACTGCTTTTGACTTATGTCATTGAGCCCTGTGACTACCTCTTATGTGCTCTTGTATATCTTTAAAGCTTGCTCCAGCTGGACATGGTGGCGCACACCTTTAATCCCAGCACTTGGGAGATAGAGGCAGGCAGGTCTCTGAGTTCAAGGCCAACCTGGTCTACATAGCAAGACCCTGTCTCAAAAACAAACAACAACTAAAACCCTTGCTTTGTCTTTGAGCTTTAATTATGGTCGGTAGTTTGGTGCAAGCTTAGTTAAAAGGTTAATAAGTTGGTTAGCTCTCCTTGGGCACGGCGAGCAGCAGCTTTGTATATGAACTTGCTCAGGGGTCCTCTTCGTATCTGCTATTGCAGACCTGTGCCTCAGCCTCGTGCTGCTAACAGTCAGTGAGAAGAGGCTGCCTTGGTTTCCTTGTGGGGAGGTGCACAAATAGCTTTGGAAATGGGTGAAAATTTTATCTTTGGAATTTTATTTTTTGAGCTTGTCTACTGTATAGAGTGAAAGGGCAAGTGTTGTTCCCATTTGAGTTTTTAAATTGTGTTTTTCTGTGAGGGTTTAAGCACTCACCTGTGGGGCTGGAGACCTGACCTGAGTTTGGTTGCCAGCACGCACAGTAGAGATCTCTCAGCCCCTTGTAACTCTAGCTCCAGAGAGTGGAGGTCTCTTTTGGCCTCCCACGGTACCTTACATATGTGACTTAAACTCATACAAACACACTAAATAAAAATAAAAGCAGATCTTTAGAAATAAATCAGCACATTTAAAAAAATTGTGTGTGTGTGTGTACTCATGTGCCTGTGTGTGTGAAGGAGCTTTCAGGAGCTGGTTCCCTCCTCCGTGTGAGTTCGGGAGTCACGCTTGGTCGTCAGGCTTGCCCTGAGCCTCCCGGCCTCCTGGAGGTTTTAAACTAGCACTTAGATGTCTGGAGTCAGCTACAAGAGTCAGGTTTTGTCCTGCAGAAGGTCTGTGTCAGTCACAGCTCCCTGTGTCCCCAGCACCTCTCCTGCTCTAACAGGAGAACGCGTGTGTCATGAGGTGCCTGGCCAGTCTGACAGGCGCTTGAGGGACATGCCGCTCTCGGCTGGCGTGTTCTGTCCCTCTGCAGATGCTCTCCTTTCCAGACTGGTAAAAACCCTTTTCTGAATGCTTTTCATGTTTGTTATTTTCTTGCCAACTCTGATGGTAGGGTCACTTGTTTTCCCATTTTATAGATGAGATAGTTCTGGAACATAGACGTAATTAGTGGTTAAGATGCAGACCGTGGCCTTTAGGGAACCACACACTGACGTTTGTTTGTTTCTTCAACTTTTTTTGTTTGTTTGTTTTTCGAGATAGTGTTTCTCTGTAGCTTTGGAGCCTGTCCTGGAACTAGCTCTTATAGACCAGGCTGGTCTTGAACCCACAGAGATCTACCTGCCTCTGCTTCCTGAGTGCTGGGATTAAAGACGTGAGCCACCACTGCCCGGCTTGTTTTGATTTTTTTATGTGTTTGTATGGCATGTGAGTTTAGTGCCCTTGGAGACCATGGGCATCCAATCCCCTGAAGCTAAAGCCATGGGAGATTGTGAGCTGCCCGACGTGGGTGCTGGGGACCAAACTCGGGCCCACATTTTTAGCAGCATGCTGCTTTTAAGTAAATGCTAGCTGCCTCTTCAGCCCTGAGATTTGTTTCTTGAAATTATCTGCAGAGAGACACCTCTATTCTGCCTTCTTTTAAAGAGTATTCAAGGTGAGAGTCTTAAGTATATGCTGTACTTATTCATGGAGGGACTCAGCTTTCTTTCTCCCT
Organism: Ondatra zibethicus; assembly: GCA_004026605.1. Lineage (NCBI taxonomy): Eukaryota > Metazoa > Chordata > Mammalia > Rodentia > Cricetidae > Ondatra > Ondatra zibethicus. The sequence goes on along the minus strand of PVIU01009863.1, from coordinate 34,578 downwards.
CTTCTCCCCTCTTCCCTCCTTCCTTCCTCATATCCTCCTGTGTCCTCTCCTTTGTTCGCTTGGTGTCAAGCCTAGGCCTTCATGCACGCTAGTATGTGCTCTGACTGGGTCACATCCCAACCCGTAAATTACATTTCATAGCTGCAGAACCTGTTGACATTTGGTGTAAGAAGTTAGTCACAGTGTGTCAGCTGTTGGCACTGGGCATGCCAGACCTTGGCGGTTAGTTCCAAAGGACTAACACGCTTGCTGTCCTCCCCGCCCCCATCCCGATCCATCCATCCTGAAGGAAAGCAAGCTGTTTTTGAAGTTGTCAGCACTGGTGACAGAGGGAGGACGCACAGGTGTGTGGCTAACGAGAGGGAGTTACCCGCTCGTCCTGACGCTTGCCTGCTGTTTCTGCAGCATCGGGCTCTAATGGAAGAGCTAAACCGCAGCAAGAAGGACTTTGAGAAAATCATTCAAGCCAAGAACAAAGAATTGGAGCAGACCAAGGTACTGGATAGACAAGGGCAGCTTAGCATTGGCACATGCAGCTGGGCATCCCGAGGGCACAGTTGCCATGGTGAATAAAGACAGGTGACTGTTCTTACCTGGGGAGAGGACCTGTAAAGTTCTCAGTCCATACGGCAGCACCTGCTTCCTTCCGTGTTCAGAAGCTATGTGCTGGGAGGAGGCCTGCACCCTGTATCCTGGGTCTGTCTTTCAAATCCATAGAACTCTTTTTGTTGTTATTGTTTTGTTTTTCAAGACTGTTGTCTTCCTGACGCTCTGTAGACAAGGCTGGCCTTGAACTTAGATCCGCCTGTCTCTGCCTCCTAAATGTGAGGATTAAAGGCGTGCGCCACCACCGCCCAGCAGAACTTTTAAATTATATATTACAAGCAAATGCCTACCAGGGCCAGACCATAATAAGAGTGAGTGAAGAGGCCTGAGCGTGAGAACTGGAGGAGCTGTGAGGCCATGCTGCCTCCTGACCCCTCCCAGAAGGCCGTGCTTTTCTACCCAGTCAGTCACAGCCCAGAACCGCAAGCCGGGGCTTGTCAGAGCCAACTTCTGCATAGTAAGCAGAAATCCAGATATTTAAGTGATGAAATAACCCAATTTTCAAATACCGTCAAGTTTTTTTAAGCTTGTGTAATCATAAAATATGTATTTATGAGTAATCATTTGATGTTTCAATCTCTGTACAAGTTCAGATTTTGTATGTGTTTTTAAATGTCATAAAGGCCAAGCTGAGCAGACCTGTGGGTGGCCAGTTCACAGGTCAGTTTCTAGTCAGAAATGAGTATGTGAGTCAGACTGTATCCTCCCCTACTCCAGGTTCAGAACCGGAGCTGAGGAAAAAAAGGAAGAGACTTTCTCCCCAACAGATTTGGTGTCCCTATCCTTTTAGATCAGAGCCTTTTTGTGGTGGTGGTGGTGGTGGGTGCTAGGGATGGACCAGGTGCTAAGCTTTCTGGGCAGCTCTGTCCTGAGCTGCAGCTTCTTTAAGTACATTGAGTGTGTTTTCTGAGACAGGACTTTACTATGTATCCCAGGCTGGCCAGTAATCTGCCTAGCTAGCAGGATTGCTGTCACACACCGTCCCACTTGGCTCACAGCTGTTTTTATTCATTTATTTATTGAGGTTGGTCTCATAGTGCAGGCTGTCCTCAAACTAAAACTTATTTTGTAGCCAAAAATGACCTTGAACTTCTTTTCTCTTAAACTATTTTTTTAAAGATTTATTTATTTATTATGCATACAATGTTCTGTTAACATATACACACCAGAAGAGGCACCAGATCTTATTATAGATGGTTGTGAGTCACCATGTAGTTGCTGGGAATTGAACTCAGGACCTCTGGAAGAACAGCCGGTGCTCTTAACCTCTGAGCCATCTCTCCAGCCCATTAAACTATTTTTTTTATCATCTTATATATACAAATAATTTGCCTGCATGTCTTTGCACCACATACGTGTGTACCTGAAGAGACCAGAAGAGGTTGCTGGATCCCCTGGAACTGGAGTTACAGACAGTTGTAAACTTCCTTGTGGCTACTAAGAATCGAACCTGGGTCCTCTGGAAGAGCAGCCAGTGCTGTTCACCATTGAGCCCCACCTCCGCGCAATCTCCTGATCCTCCCGTTTCCAATCCCACTTGCTGTCACTTTGCTTTACCACATATTTTAAAACCCGGGGCTTAAAAGTCCTCCAAGTTAGCTGACGAGGTGCTCAGTGGTTAAGGGTACTTGTTGCTTTCTTAGGACTCGGGTTCCCATCCTAGCAAGGAGGTGCTGGCCAGTGTGGAGTCTGGCAAGGACCATGCTTTTGGTTCACAGATGGTACCGGCTCACCATGTCTTCACATGGGACAAGAACAGGGCCAGCTCCTGCAGGCTTTGTCCTAGGCCACTTGTCCTGTCTCACCGTCCCCCTAACCACCTAAGGGTTCCCCCTTCCTGCTGTCGGCACGTTGCTGGTTTCCAGTGGGAGGCGACATGGGGAATGGGGAGAGGAAGGTGGAGCTGTGTTCTGTGGTAAGAGACAGCTTTTGGTGACCCACAGTTTCATTCTTGCCTGGTCGCCCCCCCTCCTGTCCTGTCCTGCATTCTGGTTCGTTTCCCTAGGTGACTGGGTGGCATTGTGTCTTTGCAGGAAGAAAAGGAGAAGGTGCAAGCCCAGAAGGAGGAGGTTCTGAGCCACGTGAACGACGTGCTGGAGAATGAGCTCCAGTGCATCATCTGCTCCGAGTACTTCATCGAGGTGAGTATGAGCAGCCCCCACCCACCCCGCTAGGTGCACCAGACTTCCAGGCTGCTTCTGCTGCGGGGAACCTCTCGAGAACCTAGAGCTGTTTGATTTCCCGGTGACGTCTGAAGGTAGCCACTTCTCATTACGTCATGCAGCCTCACTGTGCTTTGTTCCTCTTGGATCACCGTTTTAACTGCAGTGCAAGCCTATCAGGGCCACACAGCCCTGGAGTTTTGAAGTATTGGAGTAAAGCTGCCCACTGATGCTGCCCTTTCTAAACTCTGGACAGGCTCAGTGCGGGCTTGTAGTGTGCCTTTTTGAAGAGGCAGTGAATGCCATCATGTGTGGTTGCTGTGGGTATTCAGGGGCCAGAGTGAATGTCTCAGGGTTTGAGGGTCCTTTTGAAGATGGAGCTCCCCTCCAAGCTGCCATTTGCTGCTTTGTCACCAGCTCTCTCAGTTTTCATTTCTAGCATTTGTTGTTTTTTTTTTAAACTACTTTTTAAATTTGATCTTTATTAGACTAGGTGGTGGTGGCGCATACTTTTAATCATTAGAGAGGCAGAGGCAGGTGGGTCTCAGTGAGTTCGAGGCCCCAGCCTAGTCTACAAAGCGAGTTCCAGGACAGCTAGGGCTGTTATACAGAGAAACCCTGTCTTGAAAAACCAAAAAAAAAAAAATAGAATTTTAATCTTTATTATTATTTTATATGCATTGGTGTTTTGCCTGCATGTATGTCGATATGAGGGTGTCAGAGCCTCTGGAACTGGAGTCACAGGCAGTTGTGAGCTGCTGTGTGGGTGCTGGGAACTGAACTCGGGTTCTCAAGAAGAGCATCCAGCGCTATTGACTGCTGAGCCACCTTTCCAGCCCCAGTTTCTAGCATTTGTAACCAGTTCATTTTATCCTAAAAGTGTTAAGGTGATGCTGTCAAATGGCAGGCTTTTACATAGTTTGGAAAGGAAAATGCATGTCCAGAGGAATTCCTCTTTGAGGCGACCTCTAGGAGGTTGCGTGTGTTAGCCTTCTGAGGAATGTCTCAGGAAGATCAGTGTCTGACTACAGATCATTAGTTTCTGGTCTAATGGTTCCTTGCTGTGGAAATTCTCAGCGTTGCTCATGACTTTGGAAGCTAGCAGAAAACAGGACAGAGTAGAAATGGGTAGGGAGTGAACATCGTTTAATTTGTTTTTTAAGACAGGGTTTCTCTGTGTAACAGCCCTGGCTGTCCTGGAACTTGTTCTGTAGACCAGGCTGGCCTTGAACTCGTAGAGATCCGCCTGCCTCTGCCTCCTAAGTGCTGGGATTAAAGGTGTGGCCACCACCGCCCGGCACCCCAGAGCATCTTTGTAAGACGGGACTGGTGGACTTTGTTTTTGTCCTTGGAGATTTGTCCCTGTCCCAGCTGTGAGGAAGAGTGGCAGGCGTCATTCGTGTGCTCCCTTTCACGTTGTAGGCTGTCACCCTGAACTGCGCCCACAGTTTCTGCTCCTTCTGTATCAGTGAGTGGATGAAACGGAAAGCAGAGTGTCCCATTTGTCGGAAAGACATTGAGTCCCAAACCCACTCCCTGGTTCTGGACAATTGCATTAATAAGATGGTGGATAATCTGGGCTCAGAAGTGAAAGAGCGGCGAAGTCTCCTCCTCAGGGAACGGAAAGGTGAGTGAGTTCGAGAGCCTGCTCCTCAACAGGGGACTCCGTTACTTCTGAACCGTGTCAGGGGCTCCGTTACTTCTGAACCGCGTCAGGTGTTTTTAGGGGAGAACTGGGGATAGAGCTGGGTAAGTGAGTTTTGAATTAAGGCCAGGCAGGAGAAATGGAAGTGTAAAGGGAGTTCAGAAAACCACAGCGGGAAGGACTCAGAATTAGCCTCTGGAGTTTGAGCATCCAAGAGTCCTGCGTCTACCCTGCCTGGTCCTTGGAGGGCAGTAAAGAAAGCTGTGACTGGAAAATGTCAGATGGTTTGCCATGTGGACACCAGATGGTGCTGTGCTGAAGACAGCTTGGCTCTGCCACTCGAGTTGACACGTTATAAACAAGATGCGTGTAAGTCCGATTCAGGACTTGTAGAGTACCTGGGGAAACATACACAAGCCCTGCTTGTAAGAGCCGTGGCTTACGGTTGGGGGCAGCTCAGCAGTACTTTCTTGGTGTGTGCAAGGTACTGTTCTACATGCACACATCTGTTCTGTCTCCTAGTCAGAGGACTTATGTTCATTTACGTCATTGGTTCTCAGCCTTCTTATTGCTGTGACCCTGTAATACAGTTCCTCCTGTTGTGGTGACCTCCAGTGATAAAATTATTCTCAATGCTAATTCATAACTGCAGTTTTGCTGCTGTTATAAATCATAATGTAAATATCTGTATTTTCCAATAGTCTTTTGGAGTCGTGACCCACACGTTGAGAACCACCGATTTAAGTGACCTTGTCACTCTTGGGGCTTGCATGTTAAAGCCTGCAGAGAGCCACTTCTCTTGGTGGTGGTGCTGCAGAAAACTCTCTTAGAAGAGACAAGGAGGCTACTGGGTAGGGTGTATTGATTATTGAGTGGAGATCCATTTTGCAAAAGGCAGAGTGAATATGCCTGTCACATTCCGTCACTATCTTCTGGGAATTGAAAATTAACCAGGAGCTGTTGTCCAGAACCACCACCTGGCCACAGTGCATGTGACTTGGTTGTACTCCTAAGTCCAGAGATGCTGGATAGCCTAAAGGGCAAATGCCATTAGCAAGAATTGGGTGTCCTGTTTGTAGTTTAGTTCTCTCCTAGTCCTATTACAGGCAGGAATCTGTTGCTGATTCATAGGCAGCCGTGGTGTGACTGGGCAGGCAGTGTGGCTGCTGAGCAGGAAGCGTGGCTTAGCCAGTTGCTGTCCAGGAGTATTCTGAAGCTCGGAAGGAAGGGTTTGTTTCCCTCATACCTGCTCGAGTACTTTGTCCCCGCAAATTTTACCTCTGTCCTTGATGCTGGCAGAACCCATTGCTCTCCATTCCTGCCTTGCTCCATAGGAACATTCCATGAGCGCTGGGGTGGAGAGCGGCCGCCATCTCCTGAGTGTCCCCAGCACCCACTTGTCTGCTGGAGGGACGGAAAGGCAAGGGTGCTGCTGTGCGGCTTCACACGAAGGACTGCTTAGAGGATCCTGTAAGGGAAGTGATGTTTGGGCCAAGCTTCATGGCTTCCTGGATGCTCGTTTTCCAACCAGAAGACATGGCCTGCAACCTGGAGAACAGCAAGACTGGGAGGGGTCTGCTGCTGGGAGAAGCTTTTGTCCTCTTGCCTCCCTTTCTGAGAGGAGCAATGGCCTGGAGCCAGATTCAGTCAGGATCAGGACCTTTGAGCTGGCACGTGTCGCCTGTCAGGGTGGGGACCCATGGAGTTTAGTTTGCCCAGTGCACGCCCGCGTTCTTATCAGGCCACTCCCAGCTGATGTTAGAAGAGCCCGTGTCCCAAGTTCACCTGTCTCCTCACTGTGAGGTGCTTGTGTAGAGTGAACACCCTAGTTGCTCCCCTGTTCTCCGCAGAGGCTGACTGGGCTGGCCTGGGCCTCTGGCCGCGGTAGTGACTGCACAGGAAACAGCTCCATGATGCACACACCGCAAACAGTGTTTCTGGCAGCCAGTTCCACTGTCTGCAGCGTCCACAGCAAGTGCAGCTCTGGGGTTTTCTCTAGACAGACCAAAGGATCCACGTCTTGAATTAGGAAAGATGTGTCAGAGCCACCAGCAGCTCTGCTGGGCTACAGTGTGGGGGTTAGAGAACTCTAAATTAAAATGCCAGCTCTCTCTGAATGTTTGGGTGCCATTTGAAAGCTCATTTAATCCTTAGTGCTTGGGGATTTTTAAAAAAGAATTTAGGATATGGGTCTGGAGAGATGGTTGTCACAGGATAGCAAGGATCTGGGTCTGGAGAGGCGGTTGTCACAGGATAGCAATGAGTGGTCATTACTGGAAGCAATATTCTCATCATTGCTCGCCCTGTTTCCTTCTGTCTTCTGTTCTTTTCCTCGTCATTAAAAGACGTTCCTCTGTTTCCCTCTTCAGCCTTAATTGATCAGTCAGAATGCAGTTTGAGGTGATGAGACAGGCGGGGAGGTGGCTGTTGGTAAAGTGCTTGGAAGCGCGGGGTCTGCCTGCGTTTGATTCCTGAACTACTTAAAAAGCTGGATCTGCTGGGCAGTGGTGGCGCACGCCTTTAATCCCAGCACTCGGGAGTCAGAGGCAGGCGGATCTCTGTGAGTTTGAGGCCAGTGTGGTCTACAAGAGCTAGTTCCAGGACAGGCTCCAAAGCTACAGGAAACCCTGCTTTGGGGGAAAAAAACAAAACAAAACTAAAAGCTGCGTCTGGTGGCGTCTAAAAGCCCAGTGTTGGTAGTGGGGAGAGGTGCGTTCTTGGGGCTGGGAGCTTCCTCGGTGGCCTCAGGGTGTAATGGGAGACTGTCTCAGAGAACCAGGTGGACAGCTGAGGAAGGGCCCTGAGGTTGACTGGCCTCATATGCACAGTGGAGCTCCCTTGCGTGCGACCATACAGAGAAGCAACAGTGGCATCACAGGAACTGTTGGAGTCCTAGTGCCTCTGACTTCTTACTGAGTCTATGGGCCTTGTGATTGCAGAAGCTGCCTTCTGCTGGAAGTTTAAAGGTGTTCTCTGTTCATCTCACTCTGTAGTGAGATGTCTTTGCCTTGGCACCAGAAACCACGCTGTCTGTAACACCCAGGATGAGAGCAGCTTTCCCAGGCGCTGTCCGTCACACCCTGGTGCACAGCTAGTTGTGTTTGAGTGAACCAGGCTGTGTTCAAGTAGGGGTCCTGGGCTGACCCTGAGTGCCTGTCCACCTCACATTTAAATATATACCTCGTGTGGTCTAGTGCTGGAGAGGAGTCTTGACTGTGAAGACTCGCTTGCTGTCCTGAGTGGGATCCTCTTGCTGCTGGAGGCCGCTTGGGCAAGGCCATCAGCCGCCCACCCCCTCCCCAGGACCAAGCTTCAAGCCTGGCTTACTTTCTCCCTTTATTCTGGTGGTTGTGGAGACAAAGCGAAGGTAGCAAAGGTGGAGGGGGGGGGATGTGGGGGATGAAACACAGGCTCCTAATTCATGGATCTGTCTTTCTCTCCAAAGCAAAGAGACTGTCATGAAGGTCATGCTCCAAGGACATGTGAGAGACTCTAGGGGGCTGGCATCTTGAAGTGGCCTAGAGGATTCCCTTAGGCTGCTCTGGACCTCATCTGGGAAGCTGCGTGCTGCAGAGACAGAGTTAAGAAGCCTCTATCGTTGGCCTTCCGCTGTGCTGGCGGGTGCTGCTGGGACTCGCACTGAGTGCCTCACTACACGTTAAAAGGAATCAAGTTCTATTGTTTTTTAATCTGTTTGTTTTGATACCTCATGCCCCCCTGCTGGCATCATCTGGGACAGTTGGGCGTAATGGATGGCTGCCCTGAAGGCGGCTTGCATCTTGAGTCTGGTTTACCTTTGTGAAAATAAGATGTCATTTCTCAGAAATAAATTGTAAAACCCGCCAGTTGCTCAGCTGGGCTTGTGTGTTTGCCTTCCTTTGCTTCCGGCTCCCAGACAGTCTCCCAGGTAAACACTGGCAGCTCCTAGACTGCGGCCGACCTGGGGAGCTGTCGATACTGTTTCCATCCTCCGGGCTTTCCTAGACTGCGGCTGACCTGGGGAGCTGTACTGTTTCCATCCTGGGGCTTCACTGCTTTCCTTGTTGAGGAGTTGTTTCACTCAGCTGCCTTTCAGAGGTGTTTCCAGCTCTCTCCCTGGGTGAGAGAATCACAAGCAGTGATTCCTTGAGAGCTTGACGCATCCTATTGCAAGAGGCACGCGGGCTGCATTCCCGGTGCCTGATTAGCTTATGCCCGAAATAATTACACAGAAACTGTATTCATTGAAATACTGCCTGGCCCATTAGCTCTAGCCTCTTATTGGCTAACTCTCACATATTTGTTTAACCCATTTTTAATAATCTGTGTCACCACGAGTGGTGGCTTACTGGAAAAGATTCAGCGTGTATGACCTGGGAGCTTCATGGCAGGCGGCTCTCTCTAACTCTGTCCCCTTCCCAGTATCCTGTTCTTTTCCCTAAGTCCTGCCCTATCAAAAGGCCAAGGCAGTTTCTTTATTAATCAATAACCAATAAAAGCAACCCAAATACAGAAGGACCCTCCTACACCAGCATCCCTCATTTAAAAGCTGTGGGGTTAAGCTGGGCGGTGGTGGCACACACCTTTTTAATCCCAGCTTGGTCTACAGGGGCTAGTTCCAGGACAGACTCCAAAACTACAGAGAAACCCTATCTCAAAACAAAAAACAACCAAAATTAAAAAAAAAACCAAAAGCTGTGGTTTTTGTGTTTCTGCCTTCCATCTTTTCCCACACATTTTTAAACCCCTTGAGACAGTTTCGTGTAGCCCAGGCTGGCCTGAACCTTGTGTGACCGAGGGAGACCTGGCCCTTTGTCGTCTCCTACCTCTGCCTCCTGATGCTGGGGTCACAGAAGTATGCCAGTTGATGCTTCGCCGGTGCCACCGGAGATGAGAGCGATGGGAGCCCTGTGCCTGTAGTAGGAGTGCAAACCGTTCCCTCCTGGAGACTTGATTCCCTCCTGCCCAGAGAACCGTTCTTTTCAAATTCTTTGGGAAGGAAAGAGGACAGAGTGCACGTGTGTTGAATGTATTCCAGAGGTCAGCCTAAGTTGTCCTTGGCTTTTGTTTTTTTAATTTGTTTTGAGACAAGGTCTCTCTATATAACCCTGCTGTCCTGGAGCTCACTATGTAGACCATTCTGGCCGTGAACTCATAGAGATCCCCCTGCCCCTGTCTCCCAAGTACTGGGATTAAAGCTGTTCACCACAGCACCTGGCCTCCACGTTGTTTTTTGAGACAAGATCTTACTAGCCTGGAGCTTGCCAAGTAGGCTTGGTTAGCCAATGAGGTCCTCCGGGTGCCAGGAGTATAGGTATGACCGCCTGGCCTGGATTTGAAAACGATTTCTGGGAGTCAGATTTGGATCCTGATGCTTGCATGGCACCTGTTTTACTGAGTTCTCAACCCATCTCTTTAGTTTTGTATGCCCTGTTAATAGGAAGCATGGGCAGCTTTTTAGAAGAACATCAGTGGTAGACGTGCTGCGTGAGGCCCTGGGTTCAATACCCAGCACTGGTAAACGTGCCCAGTGAAGCCCTAGATTGAATATGCAGCACCGGTAGAGTCAAGAAGTAAAGGTTGAACTTGAAAAAGAACCATAAGATTTCTGGGAAAGTGAAGACCAGAAACACAGTTATTGCCACATTATCATCCCTGTGTAACGACTTCCCATTTCCTCACACGGATGTGCCTTACATGGTTGCATGGGGTTATACGTTGGTATGTAGTCTGCCTTTTTAAGTTTTTATGTGTATGGCTGCTTGTCCATGTGTGCACCACATGTGCCTGTGGATCCTCTGGAGCTGGAGTTACAGGCAGTTGTGAGCCATGTGATATGGGTGCCAGGAACTGAGCCATGGTCCTCTTGAAGAGCAGCAATGCTCTTAACTGTGGAGCCGTCTCTCTAGCCCCTGTAGCCTGTCTTTTTAAAGTTTACACATAAGCAACTCTCTTGTAAGAGTACAGGTACACATTTTATGAGTGTATTACTAGGCTCAGTTTCTGGCTGATAGAAATCTAAGTTGTCTCAAACCTTGTACTCATTTCTTTTTCTTCTCTCCTCTCTCTCCCTCTCTTTTTCCCTCTCTCTCCCTTCCTCTTTTTCTTTCCCTCTCTCTCCCTCTCCCATATTTTATGGGAATGTGTGTGTGCTCCTGAGTATATGTACACCATGTGTATGCAGGAGCCAGCAGAAGCCAGAAGAGGGCACCAGATGCCCTGGAATTGGAGTTTATGGGTGATTGTGACTTGCCATGCAGGTGCTATGATGCAAGCCCTGGTCCTCTGAAGGGGGCAGACAGTGCTCTTAACCCCTGAGCCCCTCTCCAGCCCCAAACCACCTACTCTTAAACATTCAACACCTGTGTGCATGTATCATCACAGCAAAGGCGTGAACACCTTGACTTGAAAAAGAATTCCATCTACAGAGACAAACCTTAGATTGACCATGATTTACCATTCCCAGTAGCAAGCCATGAAGGATGTGGCGGACAAAGAAGGAATGAAAACTAAGGCAGACTGCTAGATTTGAATCCCAGTCCTACTGATTATAACTGTATGACCTTGGACATGTTTTCCACCTCTGAGAGCCTTGGTTAATCTGGCTCTTAATGGGTACCCACCTCTAAATTATGAGAAAGTGAGGCCTAAATTATATCTCAGTTATTGTTGAACTCACAAACCAAAATGTTTCCTTTTCCAACAGAGTCTCACTGTTGAAACTGGAATTTGCTCTGTAGAGCAGGCTGACCTTGAACTCACAGAGATCCACCTGCCTCTGCCTCCCCGAGTGCTGGGATTGAAGCCGTGCACCACTACGCTCAGCAAAATGTTCTATCTTTAAAAGACACTAAGATTAATCTGAATTTCCACTTTTTCCCTCTGAGCCTCTGAATGTTCTCTCCCTGGGGAGATGGCTGACCCTAGACACTGCCTGCATCCTGCTTGCTCAGAAGACGCACCAGCTCTTGAGCTCTGTAGCCTTAGCATGGCCTGGTAGAGCCAGCCGCTGTTCAGTCCTCTAGCTAAACAACTCGCCCCGGGTGCCGAGACACTGGGTGGAGGGGGTTCTCTCACATTCGGGCTTGCTAAGCAGGCTAAGCAGCCAGCCACAGTGAACAAGCAGCAGGTGTCCCCTATCCATCTGGCTACATTAGCTTAGAAAAGGCTCACCCTACCCTTAGGCTTGCCTCCTGCCAGCACACAGGCGGTCAAGGCAGGAGGCTTTGCCCTTTGTGGGCGGGCCAGCTGGACGTCTGTCAGCTGCTTTTCTGATTGGGAGCCACCGTAGTTATTAAAGAGAAAACCCTCAAATCCCCTCATCGTTGGAGCCTCTCGTCATACTTTTTCCTCTGTGAGTGACCATCATTCACAACTACAGTCACCATGACCCAGGAGTCACCATAACTACAGGCGTGCTTAGACCAGGCAGCTGCCTCCAACTGCTCATTCGCTTTTCATAGCCTTAATCTGCAATTAGACTGTCCGCCCCTCACCTGAGGCTAAGCCACAAATGTGGGGTGCCCCAGGGCTGCTTAGATGGCATCCATTCTCGCAGACCCCTGATGAATGCCGGGATTTCAAGGGGATCTCTAACTTTTATCGTGGTCTCTCCTAAGAGAAACCTGGGAATCTCTCGCCCTGAGCTACAGTCTTTTAAGCACGCTTGGGGCCTGAGCTGCATGGCCTGCCGCCTTGGACAACAACAGGCCAAGGCCTTGTTCTGAACACACTTAAGCTTCATTCAGAGAAAAAAAGCTGACTTTGGCTAAATTTTTGCCGCAGCTAGCATGGCCTGGACTTGCCAAGACTGGCGGGGCGGTGCTAGGATTGAGACACGGAGGCTTCTTTTCAGGTGGAAGAACAGCAACCTTTATTTTGCCTCAGCTAAAGCCTTTTATACCTCTACTGCTTCTGTGGAAAACCACCGGCCAGAAAGAACACAAACATCCTTGTCAATCACAGACCACAAGGAAGTTCTGCTGTCGGTCGGGGAGTGAGGGCAGCTAGATCACAACAAATTTTATTTTTATTTCTTTTATAATGGGTGTTGCAATAGGAATGGGTGGCTTCACTGAAGGAGATTCGGCCTCGCGGGTGAAAACTAACGAGCTCTCCCGTTCCTTTGGTTCTCGAGTTCAGGAAAGCCTGCAGATTGTAGTGACAGTCTGGGCTCTGATAGATGCTCAGTGGACATTAGATGCTGTAGCTGGACCGTCGACAGTGCCCACAGGCCATCCCTCCATGACAGGCTACCTGAGCTCAGGTAGTCTCTACCGAGCATCCCCTGCTTGCTGTTGCTCTAGTACCTTAACTACCTCAGACCCAGTGTTCAGCCAGTATCTCTGCTGCTCTGGGCGCTGTGAATGTCTGAAACTGGCCGTTTTTTCTTTTGTTCTATAGTGGTCTTCTAATTACTGCAATTCAATCATACTCTCTGAATTCTTATTTTAAATTGTGTATATGTGTATGCATACGGCCTTGTAAATTTTGTTTTTGTTTTTGTTCTTTTGTTTTTTTTTGAGACTGGGTTTCTCTGTGGGATGGTCTAGCTGTCTTGGAACTCACTCTGTAGACTAGGCTGGCCTCAAACTCACTGAGATCCGCCTGACTCTACCTTCCAAGTGCTGGGATAAAAGACGTGTTCCACCATCACCTGGCATGACCTTGTAAGTTTATGGAGCCTAAGAAGGCCAGAAGAGGGTGTCAGAGCCCCTGGAATTCGAGTTACAGGTGGTTGCTAACTGCTGTGTGGATGCTGGGAACTGAACCTGGGTCCTCTGTAAAAGCAGTAAGCCATTCCTCCATAGTTACTGAATTCTTTCATTTGTTTTGTTTTTTGAAGAAGGATTTCTCTGTGTAATAACCCCAGCTGTTGTGAAACTCGCTTTGTAGACTAGGCTGGCCTCGAACTCACAGAGATTCACCTGCCTCTGCCTCCCGAGTGCTGGGTACTGAAGGCATCTGCCACCACACCCAGCTTAATTGTTGCATTCTTTTTTTATTTTTAATTATTTATTTTTATTTTATGTGCATTGTTGTTTTGCCTGCCTGCATGTCTGTGTGAGGGTGTTGGATCCCCTGAAACTGGAACTACAGACAACTGTGAACTGCCATATGGGTGCTGGGAATTGAACCCATGTCCTCTGGAAAAGCAGCCAGTACTCTTAACCACTGAGTCATCTCTCCAGCTCCCTAGCTGCTGAATTCTTAAAACACATGAGTGCACATGGTCATGGTAAACTGATGGGCTGACATCCTAGTGAGGGTCCATGGGTCACATCCACGGCAGGTCACTGAGGCTTGCTCATTCTACAGGCTTTCTGTGGAGATAATTTACAGTGTAGAACGTTTGGTTCACATTTCTCAGGATTTGGGCAAATGAGGCCTGCAGGCCACCCTGCACCCACCTCACAACCAGAGCTAGCATCTCATACCTAGCTAGCACTACCCAGAGAGGCAGGCAGATTTCTGAGTTCGAGGCCAGCCTGGTCTGCAAAGCGAGTTCCAGGACAGCCAGAGCAACACAGAGAAACCCTGTCTTGAAAAACTGAAAGAAAAAGAGAGTTGGGAAGCCAGAAGTATGTGTGTGTTTGTATGTATATGTAAATTAATTTAATTGAAGTTTGATACCAGCAAAGCTGAAGGCCTGAAAGGGTATCTCAGTAAGATGTCGCCCTGACAGACATCTCTCCATGCATCAGCTCTCTCCTTTCTTGTGTGCACACTGAAGCCATCAAAGGATCCCTATTTTGTGCATCCTTTTGTAAACTACAAAGGCTTTGAACAGTTTGGAAATAGTAAAAAGGATTTTTATTTCCTGCCAAATAAATTTTGGAAGGAAACCCTTGCCACCCTGCACAGAAGGGACCGCTGCCGTGCCTGGCGATGTGTCTAGCTGGGCTATTTTAACGAGGAGAGCCACTTTCACATCATTTTATATATATATATATATATATATATATATATATATATATATATATAAACTATACACACATTTTATATATATATATATAATTTTTTTTCCACAGATGTGCACCAACAACAAAGATTCTTCTAACAAGCCCATAAAAGAAGTTTTGTCAACAGCCTTAAATGTCATCAGTGAAGCAGGTCTCTGAGTCAAGCAAACACATTTAAACAGTTTTTGAAAAGATGCTGGAAGAAAACATGAATTGCTTTTGTACCATGTGGAAGTCTGCAGCCCGCCATGAAAATATGTCTAGAAGTACTTTTTTGAGCTAAAGGCAGAAATCTTTAACTGAAATAAAAAAGAATGAAAGAAAAAGAAAATTCACTCCACGGACGTTATTAGAAAAGGAATTTTATTGCTGTGTTGGCTTCTCTGGAAGAAGAGGAGCCACGAGACTGAGTCTAACCTTTCAATTCAATGCTGTGAAGTCAAGATTATGGATGCTACTGAAAAATATTAAAACATTTCTGGCCAAGTGGTCGATAAGGAGCTGAAGGATATGCCTTTTTAATGTACAATTCTGGCATTTTCTTTGAAAATTCTGGAAATATCTGGAACACCTCAGAAGTCTTTCAAAGCTGTGTCCACCCATGGCTTCTAAGTTAAAATCATAGTTATGCAATCCACTTTTTCTTACATAAGGGGATTCAAAGCCGTTAAAGATATTGACTTAACTGACAGAGAATGCTTAATCTTCAGAGAAAAGAAATACTACTGGCTTGCAAAGATCCTGGAGAATTATTGTATTTCTGGAGAGAGGATTATTCTTGTTTTGATAAAAACAAAAAAACCTAGAAGTTTTAATTCTACTTGTACAATTTTTTGGGTTTTTGTTTTGTTTTGTTTTGGTTTGGTTTGGTTTGGTTTGGTTTTTCGAGACAGGGTTTCTCTGTAGCTTTGGAGCCTGTCTTGGAACTAGCTCTTGTAGACCAGGCTGGCCTCGAATTCACAGAGATCCGCCTGCCTCTGCCTCCCGAGTGCTGGGATTAAAGGCCTGCGCCACCACCACTTAGGCATATCCCTGGTTAACTTACATCTTAAATTAACTCATTTCTATTAATCTGTGTATCACCACGAGGCTGTGGCCTACCAGTAAGGTTCTGGCATCTGTCTCCTTTGGCAGCCACATGGCATCTCTCTGACTCCGCCTACTCTCTCTCTAGATCTCTTCCAGCCTGACTATATTCTGCCCTGCCATAGGCCAAAGCAGCTTTATTCATTAGCCAATAAAAGCCACATATGTACAGAAGGACCTCCCACATCATGCCAGGGTATTTTATCATAGTAACAGAAAGGAAACTAAAGCACCATTTGGATTTCAAGATTTAAAGTGTGCTTAAAAATCAACAGCCATGAATGCACTTTCTTAATAGAAACTAGTCAGTTTCTCTATTTTGCCGTGGGTAAATTCCAGCAGTTTGTAGTTGTTAAGGAATTGGCCCACATCAGCTGCTGTCTTAGAGGGTCTCAGATGGCCTTATCTTAACATCTACAGGGGCTGTGGAGATGACCCGTTCCACCCTGATATGGTAATTTTTCTCGCTGTTTGTTAATCTGGATAAGTAGTAAATTTACTGATCTTTTCAAAGAACGAGCCTTTTGTTGTTAAGGATCTCATGTAGTCTAAGGTGGCCTAACACTTGCCCACAATGATGAATTTGAATGCTCAATCATCCTCCATCTCCCAAGTGTGTGGATTACAGGGGTGTGCTCAGGATGACTATGAATTTATGTTTTGAAAATAAATTTAAAAAAAAACAAACAGGCTGGAGAGATGGTTTAGAGGTTAAGAGCACTGGCTGCTCTTCCAGAGTTCCTGAGTTCACTTCCCAGCAACCACATAGTGACTCACAACCATCTATAATGAGATCTGGTGTTCTCTTCTGCCATGCAGGCAAAACACTGTATACATAATAAATAAATATTTAAATTTTTTTTAAAAACTTGGGGCATTGTGATATACTGACTTCCCCCCGAATTTAAAATCAGTATTTGTCCTAGTCTGCTGAAATGTAGAGAGTTTACCTCCCTCTTCCTTTCCTTAACTCTGTTAGAATCTTCCTGAGGATTACATTTGCATACATTGAAAACCCATCCAGACAATGTTACATTTGCTTTCAACCATTATGTATATTTTTAAGAACTTGAAAATGGGGTGCTGGAGAGATGGCTCAGAGGTTAAGAGCACTGGCTGCTCTTCCAGAGGTCCTGAGTTCAATTCCCAGCAACCACATGGTGGCTCACAACCATCTGTAATGAGATCTGGCGCCCTCTTCTGGCGTGTGGGCATACATGGAGGCAGAATGTCGTATAAATGATAAATAAATAAAATCTTTAAAAAAAAAAAAGCCGGGTGGTGGCGGCGCACACCTTTAATCCCAGCACTTGGGAGGCAGAGGCAGGCAGATCTCTGTGAGTTCGAGGCCAGCCTGGGCTACAAGAGCTAGTTCCAGGACAGGCTCCAAAGCCACAGAGAAACCCTGTCTCAAAAACCAAAAAAAAAAAAAAAAAAAAAAAGAACTTGAAAATAGGAAAAATGATTCACTGTATGTTTACCTAGCTGGGGTAAGTATGGTTTATTATTATTTACAGGGTCTCACAATGTAACTCTGGCTGGCCTTGAACTCAATATATAGACCAGACTGGATTTGAATTTACAAAGATCTGTCTGCCTCCGCCTCCCAGCTGCTGGGATTAAAGGTGTGTGCCACTCCTCCCCTCTTTTTAGCCAGACTTCCATTCTGTAGACCAGGGTGGCCCTGCACTCAATTTGGCCTATGTGTGGCTCCAGGCATAGTTAATTGTAACCAATCTTTTTTTTTTTAAGATTTATTTATTTTTTACACAACATTCTGCCTCCATGTATACCCTCACGCCAGAAGAGGGCGCCAGATCTCTTTACAGATGGTTGTGAGCCACCATGTGGTTGCTGGGAATCGAACTCAGGATCCCTGAAAGAGCAGCCAGTGCTCTTAACCACTGAGCCATCTCTCCAGCCCCCGTAACCAATCTTGATATATACAGAAATGTATTGAAACCTGCCAGAGCAACCTAGGAACTGATCTCAGCAAGTCAGAGCAGCTGAATCCTCAGCCAATCACAGCAGTCGGCTTTGAAACAAGCCTGTGTAAAGCAAATTTGGATAATTGCCAACTGAATACTTTTGTGTGTCGTTTCTCCATCTTCAGGTGACTGGCACAGATCCTTCTGCTGTTGGTGGATGCTTCCAGACCCCTCTTCATCCTGGAATGCTGTCTCACTCTATAATCTTTTTCTTCCTCCTTCCTTCCCTCCCTCCCTCCCTCCCTCTCTCTTTCTTACTTTTTTTTTTTTTTTTGAGACAGGGTTTCTCTGTGTAACAGTCCAGGCTGTCCTAGGACTCTGTAGACCAGGCTGGCCTCAAACTCACAGAGATCTGATTGCCTCTAGTGCTGGGATTAAAGGTGTATTCCACCACCACCTGGAGTGGTGAGCCCATCTTGTGGCACAGCCTTTATTGATTTCTTTCTCTCTTTTTCTTTTCTTCTGTTTTTGAGATAACTTCTCACTGATTGGCCTGGAACTCAACTTTGTAGAGCAGGTTGGACTAGAACTCAGATCTGTCTGCCTCTTCCTCCCAAATGCTGGGATTAAAGGCCTGCACCACCACCCAGCAGTTGCTGTGTTTTCCAATGATTAATTTCTCAACCCACTTACTTTTCTATCTTCTGTTTCTCTGCTGATAGTGACTCTTCATTCTAAGGCTCTCCAGGGTCTGTGTGATGGCTCTGGCCTTGCTGCCGAGCCTAATCACCTGAGAGTCCTTTGAGAGCCATGTGGTGGAAGGAGCATCAGGTGCCTGCTAGCTTTCCTAGGTGCAGGTTGTGCTAATGACTCTTGTGATGTCAGGAAAGGGTTCCAGAGAGGAGAGGGCTACACCCAGATGCGAGGGGTCAGTGGACATTAGCACCCAGAGAAAGAATGGTCCAGACAGAGAGAGGAACCCTTAGAGATACACTGTATTTGAGAAAGACAGGACCAGGGCGATGGAAGGACCTAGTAGAACAAGGCCGGAGTCTTTCAGGCCACCCAGGGGACATTAGTGTCACCCAATAACAGTAAGACATCAGGTTTTAATCACTGATGGGTTGCAATAGGATCACACAATAATACCAAGAAAAAAAAAACACTTTAGTTTCAAGGGGAATGAACTAGAAACATCTTGACTGGACACAGACATCACAATTTGTTGGGGACAGTGGACCCCCAGACCCTGAATTTCTTCTGACCCCCTGCCTGCCGGAGTAGACAACTTGTTTTCTAATGCTTGCAGCTGCTCTGAGCAAACAACTTGTTTTGCAGCTGCTCTGAGCACGAGACCCTCAGGAGTTCCCGATGGCAGGGGAATGTTTCTAGTGGGCTTGTAGCTGAGAGTTAGGACATGGCCATTTTCTGCACCAGCACGGCAACTGTAGTTCTTCTGACCAAGAGACATTGAGATTAACACACAGCACAATTTCAGGTTCTGCAAACAAGCCTTTATTCCACTTTCTCACACAGTATATATAGCCCTCAGCAGGGGAGGCTGAGCCAGCAAAAGCAGGAAGCTCATCACTGCAACTCACTTGGCTTAGGGGTAAATATCCTTAAAGACATTGCTGAAAACGAGATTGTTCCTGTTTTTGTTCCTGTTTTCAGAACAACCAACCACAAGAGTGCAAAACAGATCAAGTGGGGGTGCGAAGGCCTGTCCTCAAGGGACCCAACAATTCCCCTCTTTTTATTTTAAATGCATGAGAGCCCCTGTCTTAGGACTCCCCGGATAGAGGCTCTTACCCGTCTATGGGAGGCCTTAATCTCTGTCTTAGGTGAGCTCTCTATACCAGGACAGTTGCCCATTGTAGGGATCCCTCATGACTTCTGCAGCATCTGCAGCCAGACTTGGGGCACTTCCTGATTACCCGAAGACAGCCTGAGCAACACTTGTCAAGTGACAGTGTGCTATACCTGGGTTGCTGCATAAAGCAGCAGAGAATCCAAAAACAGATAACCCCAATAGCAATATCAGCGCAAGTGAGAGCATTCCAGACAATCACTGGACCCAGCCCTCAAGCTGGGCCATGGCATTTCACTGACTGGATCCAGACACAGCAGGGACCGTGTGCTGTTAATACTAACAATATGATGAGCTGTCTGCAGAGTAAAGTTCAAAAAGGAGGAATTCCAAGGGCCATTAAAATATGCATTCAACTGTTCAACCACATCAGAAGCACCCACAACATCAGCAGGTGCAATGCAAGCTTCACTGCAAGAGTGAGAACGAGACACCCGCCGCAGGAGCCAAAGGGAAGCCACCCACTCCTGCAAAAACACAGTCCATCGATCCAAATTCAAAAGTCCAAATCCAATACGAGAGTCCAGAGTACTCCGTGTCCGCAGGGCCCCGCCAACCTCCCCAGACAGCACAGTCTCCACAGTCACAGCCATCTGTGAAAAGGCAACTCCAGCAACCGTAGCTGCAGTGGCAGCGACAGCAATAACAGCAACAATTGCAGCTGTTATCCCAAAGTCTCGCTGCTGTCGATAAAGGATGATCTCCTGACATTCTTGAGACACCAGCACCGGCAGAGGAATCACAGCAGGCACTCGAATGATCAAAGCCCCATCAGAACCATCCCAGCAATTACTCACCTTGCAGATCCTGGAAGAACAATTAAGAATATCGCCCTCCAACGTGCCATTCCACAGTACAAGGAAAAATGGGGCAAGAACGCAAGCAGAGGATCGAATAGTCATATTGCGTCTAGCAGTATAACAAATCAGGCTCTTTTTTTAAAAAAATATTTATTTATTTATTATGTATACAATATTCTGTCTGTCTGTATGCCTGTAGGCCAGAAGAGGGCACCAGATCCCATTACAGATGGTTGTGAGCCACCATGTGGTTGCTGGGAATTGAACTCAGGACCTTTGGAAGAGCAGGCAATGCTCTTAACCTCTGAGCCATCTCTCCAGCCCCCAAATCAGGCTCTTGAGTGATACATTTTCCCCACATAACTGTGGGGTGGAGATTAAAATCTCTATCAGCGTCCCAATACCAAGTAGCAGGCTTGGGACCATAGGTCAAATCCTCTTTCAGGATGGGATGCAGTATTTTTCTAAATCCTGTCACCCTACTATGAGTATGATTATTAGTAAAGTGTGCAATAGAAGCATTATGCAATAATAAACATCCATGATGAAAGGAGGGCTCCTTCACCAATGACAGGTTACTAAGATTAATAAAACAAAGAGCCTCCGTTAATGGAAAGGCAGCTGTAATGTTTCCCTGTTCTGGATTAACTCGGGCCAAAGCTGTCCCCACTGTTATGTTGCTAGCAAAAAGTGAGGGAAAGAGGGGGCTATTTTTACTAACTGGCATTAAAAGTGGGGTTTCTCACCAGACTCCACATCACCTGTGATTCTGTTGTTGTTACCAGAGTCATCACCTGAAGCAGAAGGAGCGTCGCAGTCTTCATCCTGGGTCACCGGCCGTACGCACCGCTCTGGCACCCAAATTGGTTTATCAACTCCTGGAGGAAAAAACACATACAGCTCCCCTCACCTTTGCCAACAAGGGGGTTGGTTCCATCCATCTTCCTGTTTGCAGATCTTTCCAACGAACCCGTCCCAGGCTCTGAGCCCTAACTTGTGTATGGTGCTCCATAGGCGAGCGCCCTTCAACATCCAGTCAAAAAATTCAAAATAAAGAGAATGGTGGATAATTGAGTTGCCAGGGAGAATATGAACTCCCCCCTTTTTATTTTTTGAAAAAATTGCTTGAGGGTCTGATTGGCTCTTTCCACAATTGCTAGACCCATTGGGTTATACGGGATGCCTGTTTTATGAGAAATTTCATAGAATGAACAAAAGGATAATTTTTTTTTGCTGATATATGCTGGGTCATTATCTGTCTTAATAACCTCAGGTTTGCCCATATAGGCAAAAGCGGATAGGCAGTGTGCAATGGCATCTTTTGCTCATTCTCCCGAATGCAAGGATGCGAAAATTACTCCTGACAAGGTGTCTACTGATACATGGACAAATTTAAGTTTCCCTGCGGAGGGTAGGTGTGTAACATCCATCTGCCATAATTGATTTGGTCGTAACTCTTGTGGGTTAACTCCTAAATTGGGGCTGCTTAGGAAAGGAGCACACTGAGGACAAGATGATGTAATGGCTTGTGCTACTTCTCACGTGCATCGAGTATGATGCCGAAGAGAGCACACATCATGGTGAAATTTATCATGTATTTCTTGGGCGCGGTCGGAAGTAAAGCAAACATGTGTATGTTTATCAGCCAAATCATTACCTGCTGACAATGGCCCAGGCAGCTGGGTATGGCTGCGGATGTGTCTGACAAAGGCTCAGTCCGCTGCCCAATCAAATGCTGAACACAGCTGAGCAAATGATGGACCTCAGAGGTAGGTGATATATATGCAGGTGTCTCCCATGGCTTAAAGATGTGGGCCATATACACACTATCAGTATACACATTTACAGGTTCCCCAGGGAAGAGCTGGAGTGCAAGGAGGCAGCTTGGGCTGATACATCCCCCACAGGACGCTTCCATACTTTTCCTCCAGAAACCACTACTGCATTACCTTTAGGGGAAGCATCTGTAAAGATGGCATGCACTGAGGGTATGGGAGATCCTCTAAGCACTCAGGGAAATATAACGGGATGATTTTTGAATAGGACCATTAATGGATGCTGAGGATAATGAGAATCAAAACTTCCGGAAAAGGAGGTGAGGAAAAGGGTCCACTCATCATGGTGCTGCTGTAAATGTGCTAGCTGGTCTTTAGTATAAGGCGTCATAATCTTGTCAGGGTACTTCCCAAATGTCTGGGCAGCAACCTTCTTATCTTTCCAAAGTAATTGTAATATAGCTTCATAATATGGGGTGACTACCCTCGCTGGAGAGGCATGCATGTGTACCCATAAAATAGGTCCATCCTGCCAAAAGACTCCCGTAGGGGCAAAATTGGAAGCAAGAACTACAAAATTGATTGATCTTAATTAATCTGCTGGAGATGGACCTTTTCAATGTTATCCATTTAACATTGTTTCCCCACACAGGCATGATGGCAGCGGCAATCACCTGGCCTTGAATGAAGTGCCCATCAATATCCCGGCAGATCCGGATGTATTCATTTAAGCTTTTTGCTTTATGTGGCCGCAAGACTTCCTTACAGTATTTATTTGCATTCTCAAATGCCAGCTGCTTAACTATGGGCATAGCTGTGGTCACATCACCAAACAATCTCCCTGCCAACTGCAATAGCCTATCCACACAGTCCTGAAATGGTTCTGAAGGCCCTTGTAAAACTTTTCACAGCTGATCCCCCGCGGCCTTGTTTGGCAGGGCTTTCCAAGCTTTGGTAGCCGCAGCCGTCATTTGGAGATATACGGCAGGATCGAGCACAATTTGATTGGCCAAGTCAGCATCAGCTCCTGCTCCAGTTAGCATGTCTAGGTTGTGCTGTGCCTGTCCCGCTTGAGCATTTAACCTAGCCGTCTGTAAACAATTTTCTTGATGTTCTCCCCTCCACAGTAAGTAATCTCCTCCCGACAGTACCGCATGGCATAGCTGCTGCCAATCGCTAGGTGTAAGATTCAATGCCTCAAAAGATTCTACCATGGCAAGAGTAAAGGGGGCCTGAGCGTCGTATGCTGCTATGGCCTCTTTCAATTGCTTCATCTCCTTGAAGCTCAAGGCCACATGTTGTCTCAGCACCTGTCCTGGATTGTTCAGATCAGGTACCTCTATGACCGGAGCAACTGTGTGCCGGGGCTGAAAACAGACACCTCCTCTTCTTCCTGAGCCCTCTTTGGCCTCCTACTCATCTGTCAGTCCCCAACAGGACTCCCTCCTTCCCCAGACCTCATTATAAGCAGGTGGGGCTGACGGCACACATAAGGAATCCTTCGCCTTACAGCGCTTCAGCCTTTTCTGAAGTACCTTAATTTCCTGCGTTAGCTGTTCTTCCTCAGCAGATAAACTATCCTCTGCACTAGAGCTGAGGCTGTCTTCCCCATTTTCTGACTCAGAGGTTGTTGCTATCTGGTTTTGCGCCTGAAAGCATGCAGACTTTGGCGCTAGCCTTGGTCCTGCTCCAGATTCCAAAGTTCCCCCTGGTACCCCTGGCATTTCCTTTCAGTCCCTATGCGACTCCCCCACCGATCCTATGGACCGGCAAGTCTCCTCCTCCTGTATTTCTTCAAGTCTTTCTTTCTATCTTTCTTTCTTTCTTTCTTTCTTTCTTTCTTTCTTTCTTTCTTTCTTTTTTTTTTTTGTTTTTCGAGACAGGGTTTCTCTGTGGCTTTGGAGCCTGTCCTGGAACTAGCTCTTGTAGACCAGGCTGGTCTCAAACTCACAAAGATCCGCCTGCCTCTGCCTCTGCCTCCCGAGTGCTGGGATTAAAGGCGCGCGCCACACTGAACCTCATAGAAGAGAAAGTGGGAAGTATGCTTGAACACATTGGCACAGGGAACCACTTCCTAAATAGAACCCCAGCAGCACAGACACTGAGAGAAACAATTAATAAATGGGACCTCCTGAAACTGAAAAGCTTCTGTAAAGCAAAGGACATGGTCAACAAGACAAAACGGCAGCCTACAGAATGGGAAAAGATCTTCACTAACCCCACATCAGACAGAGGTCTGATCTCCAAAAAATACAGAGTTCAAGAAATTGGTCATCAAAAGAACAAATAATCCAATTTTAAAAATGGAGTACAGACCTAAACAGAGAACTCTCAACAGAGGAATTTAAAATGGCTGAAAGACACTTAAGGACATGTCCTTAACAACATCTTTAGTCATCAGAGAAATGCAAATCAAAACAACTCTGAGATTCCATCTCACACCTGTAAGAATGGTCAAGATCAAAAACACTGATGACAACTTATGCTGGAGAGGTTGTGGGGTAAATGGAGCACTCCTGCATTGTTGGTGGGAATGCAAGCTGGTACAGCCCTTTTGGATGTCAGTGTGACAACTGCTCAGAAAATTAGGAAACAACCTTCCTCAAGACACAACAATACCACTTTTGGGTATATATCCAAAGGATGCTCAATCGTGCCACAAGGACATGTACTCAACTATGTTCATAGCAGCATTGTTTGTCCTAGCCAGAACCTGGAAACAACCTAAATGCCCCTCGACCGAAGAATGGATAAGGAAAATGTACATTTACACAATGGAGTACTACACAGCAGAAAAAAAATGCCATCTTGAATTTTGCAGGCAAATGAATGGAGCTAGAAAACATCATTTTGAATGAGGTAACCCAGACCCAGAAAGACAATTATCACATGTACTCACTCATAAGTGGTTTTTAAACATAAAGCAAAGAAAACCAGCCTACAAATCACAATCCCAGAGAACCTAGACAACAATGAGGACCCTAAAAGAGACATACATAGATCTAATCTACATGGGAAGTAGAAAAAGACAAGATCTCCTGAGTAAATTGGGAGCATAGGGACCTTGGGGGAGGGTTGAAGGGGAGGGGAGAGGCAGTAAGGGGAGCAGAGAAAAATGTAGAGCACAATAAAAATCAATAAAATAAAAAGAAAAAAATCGTTAACAAAAAAAGCAGCATCATGGAAGAACATACGGTGACATTTGAATTCATGGGATTTGAGACGGACCCAGCTGAGAATGTCTAGCAAAGTTACATTAGGCTGAAAATGGTTAGGGGGATTAGAAATGACAGTCTATCTCTGTCCGAGTGGTCAAATGCCACATGGCATTCCTTCTTTTGGCTAAGTTATTGGGAATTGAACCTAGGACCTGTGTGTACCAGGCAAACACTCTTTTTGTTTGGTTTTGGTTTTTCGAGACAGAGTTTCTCTGTAGCTTTAAAGCCTGTCCTGGCCTCGAACTCCCAGAGATCAGCCTGCCTCTGCCTCTCAGGTGCTGGGATTAAAGGCGTGCGCCACTACCGCCCGGCCCAGGCAAACACTCTTGACACTGAGATACACCGAGCCCACTGTTCTTTATAAATGTGTCCTGTGTAATGAGAACAGTGGCCTCAGAACTGGGCCAGTTTTCGGCTTCTCTTTGTTCTCAATCTATATAATGAAGATGAGTGTGCAGTGAACTACTGAACTATATGCCATCTCGTGAAGCCATTCCTAAGAATACTTTCTTCTGGTTAGGGGAGTGGGGTAACGACGGGTCTCACTATGTACCTACCTCTGGCTGTCCTGGAACTAGCTTAGTAGACCAGGCTGGGTTCCAACTCACAGAGATCCGCCTGCTTCTACTTCCCGAGTTATGGAGTTAAAGGTGTGTGCCACTGCCAAGCTCCTAAGAATACTTTGATGGCTAAAACTATCTTGGGTAAAAACTGGTCTGTGGTCACTTAGACCAGCCTTAAATTCCTATACAAAGTGACTCCGACCTAAAGGTTAACTGCTTGGTTTAACTGCTGTCTGTAAACAGTGCTTACTTGCTACGGGTGGCCAGAGCTGTTTTCCTGTATACATCATAATTGGGGTCCTTGTCTTTAAAATTTCGGACAAACTTGAGGTCGATGCGGCTTCTCGCTACTCTGCTTGGGATAGCCCTAGTAAAACGTCACATGATTTATTCAGGCATCTTGGGAGTTTTTCTCTTCAAGTACCCCATAACAAGATGAAGTAAACTGAGGTGAAGGATTGATTTCTCTTCCCTAGAGAGCAGAAGACCACGGGTTTCTAACGCAAGGTTTTTTTTTCCCATTCTTTCCGGGTCCACCCTTCCGCGCAGGCGCCTCGTGCGCCCAACGCCGCCTGACCCGGGCTTTTCCCAGGGCCTAAGTCTGAACCCGGGGGGCGGGGCTTGCGGGCTCGTGACGTTATCAAGCGGCGCCTCCCGCAGGGCGGGATCTTAGCGCGACGGCGCAGCTGGCCGGGCGGGTGAGGAAACGAAAGTGAGGGAGGAGGAGGAGGAGGTTGCAGGGCCAGGTTCGGCGGCGATAGTGGCGGCCTGACCCCTCGTCTCCGCTCGCCGGCAGCTCGCCCCATTCCCTCAGCGTGAGTGCCGGCGCGCGGCCCGGGGGGAGCGAGCGGGCGGGCGCGCGGGCGCAGCATCCTTCCCTTGTGGCGGCGACTCTGGCCGCCTTCTAGTAGCTTCTCTCCGCTCCTGCCCCCCTCTCGCCAGCAACCTCTCGGAGCCCGGGCTGCCGCTGCTGCTGCTACTCGCCGCGCACACAGTCTCACACCTGACGTTCCCAAACGAGAAGCTCGCCCCCACCCCTTCCCGCCCCGGTGCGAAGCCCGGCCCCGGGCGCGGGGGCTGCAGAGAGCGTCTGAACCCCGCGGCGGGGAGGAAGCAGGCCTCGGTGCCGTGCACCCAGAAGTGCCCGGTCCGAGCGCGTCTGCCTTTGTGGGAGCTCCATGGCCTTCCCCTGGCGGGGAGAAGGAGAGGTTGGGTTGGATGTCCCGGGAGGTCCCCACTCGAAGGCTCTGTGGTGGAGAAGACGTTCGTATCTGCCGCCTTGCCCTCCACACCGAGCTCGCCGCGCTCCCAGGCTCCCCCCTTTTGCGTGCTGTGGCCCGAGGAAGGCTCTGCCGAGCTCCCCGAAGTCTTCCCTGTGGGCCCTTTCGGGCGGCCTGAGATGTCAAGTGAAACGCGGCTTCTGGAGGCCTTGCTTTCTGTTTGTTGAGTCTCCTGGTCTTCCTGCTTTCCTCTGATAGGCGCTGCCCGGGTCACTTAAGAAGTTGCCTCCCGGGATAGGGATGACTGTACGTTGGGTCCACCGGTTCGTCCTTGGGCACGGAAACGGGATCTAGTGTTTTGCTAGGTTTGTGGTGGGCGGGGGGAATCACTAATCCCCTTCCAGTTTCATGACTTTCTTGCCTCTGCTGCTGTTGCTAGAAACCCATTCTTTTTTTTTGCCCCCCCCCCCAGCAAATGTTTTGAAATAACTTGGACTGGGTCTGACTTTTATATGACATTACTGAGTAGTCAGTTCACAGTGAAAATATTTTCAAGCCACCATGTGTCTGACGACACGCCGCAGATGCCTTTCCCCAAAGATGTCAGTTTACCTCTGACTTTGTCTTTTTCTCCCCCCTGAGCCCTGTGGATACACTCCTGAGGATCTCGTGATCATTTCATTCCATCCATTTTTGTAAAAAATATTTTTACTATTTTAAGTTGTGGGCGTGTGCGAGCATGTGGTTGCCTGCAGAGGTCAGAGGAGTCGGCTTCCCTGGAGCTAGAGTTACTAGCATTTGTGAGCTGTCCAGAGTGAGTGTTGGGAATTGAATTCAGGACCTGTTGAGCCACGCCTCCAGCTCCTCAGCAGTTTGTTTTTATTTTAAACTTTGCGCTTTCTTTTTCGTGTACACCTTCTCATGGCCATCATGGCACTGACTGCTTGCAGCTTCATGTTCTTTCATTTTCATCCTTGCATTGCTGTACTGAAATCCACAGCCTTGCACACGCAGGGCAGGGTGCTCTCGGTGAGCGACATCTTCACGTCTTTGGTGTTTTGCTGCAAGTTCTCTCAAACTCAGACTCTGGAGTGCTGAGACACAGGCATACACTAGCCACACCCAGAACTCTGCTCTTTATCATGGGATGTGTAGTCCTAGTCTTAAAATTAATGTCAAAAGCTGGGCGGTGATGGTGCTGGCCTTTAATCCCAGCACTCGGGAGACAGAGGCAGGCAGATCTTTGTGAGTCCGAGGCCAGCCTGGTCTACAGCTAGTTCCAGGACACGTTCCAAAGCTACAGAGAAACCCTGTCTCAAAAAACCAAAAAATATAAAAAATTAATGTCAAAAAATCAAAATTTTTAAAAAGGAAAAAAATTAGTGTCTTTGTATCCGAGGACTGACAGCTACCTGTTTTCCCAGGGTCTTTCTCACTCTTGGTCTAACCAACTAGTGCTTCCATGCCTTACACTAGTACTTGCATATTTCAGACATGAAATAAACTAAATTTTTGCCCTATTTTATAATATCTTAATTTTTCTGGCAAAAATGAAAAAATCATTCTATGGTGGTTCTTGCAAATACTGATGGCTATTATTTAGTAGGTTCTATAATTTGTTTCTAGTGCACATTGTCATGAATAGCCACTATTGCCTCAAAAGGACAGAGCAACAAGTACTCAAAGGCCTTTTTTCCTCCTTTGTTGAATTAATCTAACTTTTTGGTATATGACACCAGTGGCCCCTGGGTTTTTAAGTCTGAGATCACCTTGTTTCCTGGTAACACTGACCATTGTTTCTGAAAACCAGAGCTTGGCCATCCTTTCCTAGACCTTACTTGGAGGAAGAGGCCCTAAGATATGCTTGGAGTGGTCCCGTTGCATCAGGCCGATAGCTGTTGACACTTTGGGAATCCTTGCTTAATTCCTGGTAGTTATAACCCAAGAGCTGACTGATGGGATTTGTGGTTGTAGTAACAATGAAGAGGAGAACTGATCCAGAATGCACTGCCCCCCTCAAGAAACAGAAGCGAATAGGGGAATTTGCCCGGCACCTCAGCTCTACGTCTGATGATGAACCTCTCTCCTCTGTCAATCATGCAGCAAAAGGTATGCTGGGCTATGTGATCAGAGGCCACTGGCCATCTGGTGGTTTGAAGCCTTAGTGCTTGAATTGAGCAGACCATAGTTTGCTGCCCATTGGGCAAAATTAGAAATTTGACGGAAATAGTCTTCCATTCTGCTATTATTCTCTTACTAAGAGTAGGGAAACTTGTTTTAAATTTAAAAAAGGGGTGTATGATCGTGTCCAGAAGTGTCTTAATTCTGTTACTGGTCCTTCAACAGGTGACATCCTCACTGCCTTAAGTCAGGTAGAAGAAGTGGTAACATTGAGTGCCGTGGTTTTAATAGCTATTAATAATTTTGGGGAGCAGCTGCCTGGTCTGACTCTGGTCCTTGCATACAGTTTTCTCAGTTCCTGCAGCTGTAATTAGAAATACCCAGCTGTGGTGGAGCATCACTCTGATTGTTGTTTATATTCAGCACAAAGATTTGGTTGGTTTGGTTAAAAAAAACTTTGCTTTGCCTGCAGGTTAACATTGTGAACTTTCACAGTGCCTGAATTCACTTCATAGCCAGGCAATTAGACGTACTCTATTAGACAGCTCTATTCATTTATTTATTTTTTCCTTTTTCCTCTTTCATTTACTTATTGTTATTTTTTGAGATAATTTTCTGATTGTCCTGGAACTCACTATGTAGACAAGACTGGCCTTAAACTCACAGAGACCCTCCTGTTTCTGCCTCCTAAGTGATGGGATTAAATGTTTGTGCTACTATGCTTCCATTCATTTCTGAGTGCTGCACTGCTTACAACAAACAGAACTTTGTTCTCTCACTTCTGGAGACTAGCAGTCTCAACCATACTCTCAGTAGGGCTGCATACTCCCTATGAAGGCTCTGGGAAACACTTCCCCTCCTTACTTCTGTAACTTCTGGTGGCTCACTGTCAGTCCTTGGTACCGTATGGCTCTAGTGGTAGTGTGTCTCTAGTTTCTGCCTCTGCTTCCTGTGTCTGTGCCCACATTTCCCTACTAGGAGGATGGCAGGCATTGGTTAGGACTTATGCCACTTTAGTGTTACTCTATTTTAACATGATTATATCTGCAAAGACCCTATTTCCGAATAAAATTCCTTCTTGGTTTGTGAGTGACAGGAATTTGGAAGGAACACACTATATCCAACCTAGTACACTAGCAGACTTGCATTTTGCATGCTCTGTGTGATCACTGGTAAACTGGAATGAAACTTTGTAACAGATTGGTGACTAAAAGGATGTGATGCTTCCTTTGTGGGTGTTGGTTTATTTACTAGTGTAGGCTCACAGAAGGACAGTTAATACATTCGCTGTACCAGTGAAGCTGCCCAGAGAAAAACTTGATAGGTGGTGAGCCTAATGTATCTAATGTATCTTTTTTCCTTTTTTCTTTTAGTATTTTTTAAAAAATTTTTTTAACAGTCAAAATTTTGCTTTAATTCATGTGAATGTTAACATCAGGTTTGTCGGGCATATCACATTTATGGACTGGAGATAAATTCTGTAGCCCAGGCCAGCCTTGAATCTGTGGTGTGTTCTTTCAGTGATTACACACAAGCAAGTATCATTTGTGGTTTACATGGTCCTGGGGTTTTTTTAATATTTAACTTTATTTTATATGCATTACTGTGAAGGTGTCTGATCCATTGGAACTGGAGTTACAGTTGTGAGCTACCATATGGGTGCTGGGAATTGAACCCAGGTCCTTTTAAACAGCAGCCAGTGCTCTTAACCACTGAGTCATTTCTCCAGCTCTGAGTCTAATATATCTTTGGCAGGTGTGATATAGTCTGGTCAGAGACTCTCATGGCCTTGCATGGAGGTAGGGCTGCCTTCAAAGACTCAGTGGCGTTGCGCATGGTCACATATGCCTGGTCCCTGTCTGTCTGGGGTGTTGACACCAGAGAGATCACTTGAAGTGAAGAGATTGAGGCCAGCTTGAGCAGTGTCGTGGGACCTGTCCACAAAACAATTGTAAAAAGGTCTAAGGGGTAGCTGAGCGGGCGGTGGTAACAGGCAGAGGCAGGTGGATCTCTGTGATTGTGAGCACAGCCTGATCTGCAGAGTGAGTTCCAGGACAGCCAGGGCTACACAGAAACCCTGTTTTGAAAAACGAAACAAAACAAAAAAGTCTGAGTGATTTCAGGGTAGGAGAGAAAGTCTATAGGATCAGTAAATGGAAAGATAGAAACAAGAATATCCATAGGACCCCTTGGGTATGCAGAGGTCTACGAGGGACGAGGGAGTATATGCTTGGGTCGTAAGTGTCTAGTGCTCAGTGGATCTTTGGACGTCTTTTGAAAAGTGAGAGGACAGCTCCCTGGTGAGGACGGTGAGTATATAAAGTTGAGGCTCCTTTAAGGAAACTAGTCTGATTGACAGTTTTGGGTTTTTTGTTTTTTTGAGATAAGGTTTCTCTGTGTAGCTTTGGAGCCTGTCCTGGAACTTCCTCTGTAGCCAGGCTGACCTCTAACTCACAGAGATTTGCCTACCTCTGCTCCCCACCGAGTGTTGGATAAATGGTGTGTGGTAGCACTGCCTGGCCTATGATTGACATTTTAAACTTTTTTTTTTTAAGATTTATTTATTATGTATACAGTGTTTTGCCTCCATGTATGCCTGCACTCCAGAAGAGGGCACCAGATCTTATTATAGATGGTTGTGAGCCAGCGTGTGGTTTCTGGGAATTGAACTCAGGACCTGAAAGAGCAGCCAGTGTCTTAACCATCTCTTCATCCCAGACATTTAAACCTTTAAAAATGTGTCTGTGAAGTGTGATTACCTGTTGGGGAATATTATTTTCAGGTGTATGACTTTATTTACTGTTGCATTTGTTTAACTCTGTGAAGCTGTGTTACTGTGCTTGTCTAACACACCTGATGGTCTAATAAGAGATAAACAGCCAATAGCAAGGATAGGCCGGCTGGCAGGCAAAGAGTATAAATATAGAGGAGAAATTTGGTAGGAGAGAAAATGAGGAGGACATCAGGGACCAGCCACCCAGTCTCCCAGGCAGCCACTGTGTAAGAAAGAAAGAAAGATATACAGAATACCAGAGGGAAAAGGTAGATGGGTTAATTTAAGAAAAGCTAGCAAGAAACAAGCCAAGCTAAGGCTGGGCATTCATAACTAAGAATAAGCCTCCATGTGAGATTTATTTGGGAACTGGGTGGCAGGCCCCCTGCCAAAGGGAACCCAAAAGAGTAAATAAATAAATAAATAAATCATATAACAATTACTGGCCTGGCATACGCCCTTAATTTTATAAAATAGCTTTAACCTTTTCTGGAAGTAGCTTCATGACTCAGAACTGACTATTGCTGCCGTGTGTAGAGAGTGGAGATTGGAACTGGCCAGCTTCATGTGTGTCTGACAGTAGACCAGTTGCTTGCTTTTTCAGTTGCAGAAAACAAGGCAGAAGGCAGAGGCAAACCAACATAGCTACATATTTCCAGGTTAGTTTACTATAAGGAGAGAGCAGCCTCACAGTGACAGTGACAGGACGAGATCAGCCTGACTGCTCCGTGCTTCCTGCTCTCTTGCATGCCTGGCAGTGGAGCAAACTACTTAGTCCATAGTTTCTAGAGAGGACTGGGAAAAGGTCATGGTGTCATCTTTCTAAGAATATGAAACTCCTGGCGTCTTTCCTTTGCCCTTCCCTCCTCCGTCTTTCGGACTGTGTTCTGTATCAGCTCCTTTTAGGCGTCTCCGGGACAGTGCTGTGCCAAGCTTGCCGTCTCCTGAGTGGCATATGAGGCTCTCCTCTTTGGGCTGTTGAATTACAGCAGGGATGTTTTCATCTACTCACGTTTCTCTGCCTGAATGCACAATTCAGCTAGATGATTGAGAAATGCCCTTTGGGGACAATCAGAAAATAGAAAAATAGTACTGACTATCCTGTCTGGACCTTGTGTTTTCTTCCTTTGCTGGATCAGTGTGATGATTCATTAGCAGATCTATTTAATCAGTTTGTTTGTTTGACATTTTTCTCAGGTAGATCATTGCCAACTCAGCAGCTTGACATTTAGCCGGGGAAAAGAAGAAAGGGGTATTATCATGGGCATCTTGGCATCAATCTCTTCCAGGTGTTCTAGAGGAGTTTGGAAGCATTTTCAAGTGTAAATAAACTCTTAGAAGCTCAGAGGCAGATAACCTTCTTGAAGTAAGAGAGGTAGTTGACAGCATCTTGTTCTTTTTAGTTGCTTCTAACAGGAAAATTGGTCTAAATCCTAGGAAAATGTCTGGGTTTTTTTTGTTTTGTTTTGTTTTTTTTTTTAGGTGTGCATGTAGTGTGGGCTCAGGATCCTCTTGAAGCTGGTTGGTTTGGAAGTGGCAAACCAACCAGCAGCACATTAAAAGCACCTTTCCCTCCACCAGGTTTAATTCTTCCCTCAATAGGCTTTTGCCCTGAAACACGATTGCTTTCCTGTCAGTTCAGATTCATGGCCTTAATCAAAAACTCTTTATCAGTGTCTGTTTAAATTGCTCTAATGAGTTACTATTTGTTTGTCATGAAGGAGAAATGGCATCTTTAAGCAAGAATGAGTGTATTCCCTAGCACTTGTTAGGTAGGATGTGGTGCTCATTAAAATTCATATTTTATTCTGTACTGTGTGCTTCTCACGTTGGCTAGGATTGGTTGGAACTGCCTCTCTTTGGGTTATCACTTTTTTTTTTTTATTTTGTTTTTTCGAGACAGGGTTTCTCTGTAGCTTTGGAGCCTGTCCTGGAACTAGCTCTTGTAGACCAGGTTGGCCTCGAACTCACAGAGATCCACCTGGCTCTGCCTCCCAAGTGCTGGGATTAAAGGCGTGCATCACTACCGCCCTCTTTATCACTTTCATTTTTAACCTTGGCATACTCGTCTTAATGTTCTAAAGATGGTGAGAACCCTGAACATCTGGCTGTGGGATGTGTGCTACACCACTCTCACTACTGGATCCTGAAGGATCCTCCTGGCTCCTTAGATCTGGAGCGAGCACAACCCCCTTTCAAAGGATGCGCTCAGGGTAGGCCTGTGCTTGTCTACAAGGCTAGTAAAAGGAAGAAGACTGCCATAGCACTGCAGCTTCTAACTAAGCCTGAATCAACAGATTTCCCAGAAGAGCCATCAGGGCATATTCTCTGCCCTGCCTTTTACTACTGAGTAGTTCAGGTTAAGGAGGCACCTTAGAAAGAGAATATGCACTTTGGAGCACCATTCCTTAGCGTGTGGACTCTGCTGCAGAGCTCTCTCTCCTCCACATGGGAGATGACAGATTGCAGCCTGGGAAGCATCTTGAGCCGTCAGGAGGCCTTGCCTCTCAGAACTGCTGCCTGATTTCTCTGGAAAGAAACAAATCTCTTCTCAAAGCTTGGAATGGGGATTCTTTATAGCTGCATGGTGTGTGTCCCTCCCACCCCCAGTTTTCACAGGAAAGTACAAAACAGAAAATAAATACCGCCTCAGTTTCCATGGTTACTTATTGTTAATGTTCTGTCCTTTCCTTTTGAGTAGCACTCTCTGCCACTGTGACGTGTGCTATATTGATGGATATAAGTGAGATACTTATTAAGAAAATTGGGCAACCATCTTAATAGGAAGAGGCAGATTTCATGCTCTTAAACTAAAATTCCTTCTGGTTTAGAAAACACAATTGAGTATATTTCGAGTGTTTTTTTTTTTT
>PVIU01009862.1:0-73335 GCA_004026605.1 Ondatra zibethicus | reverse complement strand
ACCCATCAACAATGACACCAGGACCTATCTCTTCTGCATGTATTATCTTTTTGAGAACCGAGTCTTTTTGAATGCACTCCTTCCTAGGCCGGGAGGGATGGGGGTAGGCCTTGGACTTCCAACAGGGCAGGGCACCATGCCCTCTTTCAAGGAAGAAGGGGGAGGGAGGAGGGGTGGGGGGGTAGTGGGAGGGGACCGGAAGAAGGGGAAGAAAGGAAAAAAAATTTTATTTCTTTAATTATGTTTTTGAATGGAAAAAATAAAACAAAACAATGTATGGAAAAAAAAAAGAAAGTCATTTTAGTTAAAGGTCTTTATGCATAAAGAAATCTCAAAATATAGCATAGACCCCATACCAATTATTGAGTTACTACCACCTGTTGGGCATAGTTCACAATGCTATTTCTTTTTGACTGGTGTTATATTGACCTAACTTTAAGGTATTAATTCTTAACATAACTACTCGAGCTAGCTTTTAAAATGGGACGGTGGTCAGAGTAATCCCTTTTAACTTGCTTCTGGGTTAGGAATCTATGAGACACACTAGATTTTAGATGATCCCTGCCCCCTATTATTCTTATCATCCTGTATTTATGCCCTGTGTAATCTTTCCCCAGAGTGTAGGCAGGGACTGAGTCTTCCTTCTAAGTAACTCAATTTTGTCAAACATGATGGATGGCAAATCCAAGACCACGATGCATAAGGTTGGTACTTAAACCTCACTAATAGACAGTCTTTGTTGATTTTCTTCTTCTCTGGCTGCTATAGAAGAGGTTTCAAGAAAGTTTCCGAACTGAGACCATGATTCAAAGAACTGAGGGCAGTCAGGAAGAGGCAGAGTCTCCCAGATAACAGAGATAGTCCCACAAATAACAGAACCCTGTCTACAGGAGTTTGGGACTGGATCCAAGTCAATACAGTTGTCACCCCAGCCCCCAGCTGAAAGGACTCAAGGCAAATCCAGATTTGTGACCAGCAAAACAGTAAGGAAGTGAACTGTATTTATGTCGCACAATTTGTAAATCAGAAGGAACCATTAGGTAAGTCTCTCACCAACTCGAGTGCTGTCAGAGATTGCTGCTTTCTGTTTGCTACAGAGGTACGAAGCCTAACTATTAAAGTTCAACTCTGAGCCTGTTGGCATCAAATCCCCTGAGCTGAAGCCAATGTACCTTCATTCCCAGCACCTCAACCTCAGATGGCTTCATTCAGGCTACGCCATCTAGAAGTCATCAAAGTCGCTCTTAAATCCTAAAGAATTTAAACAATTTACTATTGTTAGCAGTGTCAATCAAATGTCACCCACAAGATAAAGTCATAGTCACTTCATATTTCATAAAATCATAAGGTATAATGCAGAATGGGTGTGTTCTATTTAATAATGGAAAGTAAAAGAAAAAAAATCAAGATTTTTTTAAAAACTCTTCCAAAAGTATACATGATAATTCTAACACATTAAATATTTAACAAACTCTAGTTTCTGGGTAAACGGGAAGAAAATTTCCTTTTCTTTTAATCGAGAACAAAAGTCCTCTGTGGGTGGTGAAGCATCCAGGGCCTACATTATGGTCCAGACAGAAAAGGTGGCAGGGATGAGCAGTGGAGGAGCAGGGAAAGTGGTACAATGGCAGCACAGGCCACCTGACTCCCCTCCTCAGCCCCGCAGACCTTCTTGCTTTGCCATCTCTGCATTGTTAGCGAAGAAGACAGCTATTTTTTTGTTTCGCTGCTCTAACATCCTGACTCAGAGCAGTGTGCGTGTGTGGGAATGCCTTCCAAAGAGGACCCACATACTGCTGTTCACCTGGAGAACAAGGAGCAGAACAGGCGCTCGCTAAGGCAGCCTGTCACTCGTCAAACCTCTGGGAAGCGATGCGGAGGTTAGCGCGGGGGTCTGAAACCTGTCAGTGCCGAGATTTTTGCAGCTGCCACAATTGGAAAAGCTACCTCCCTCATGAGCTAGGCCTTACAAGCTAGACTGGACTGAGCGGGACTCATAAAAGAGATCTGAAATCCGTCAGCAGCAGCCTTGCTGTCTGGATGGTTTCAAACCAACGCTGCCTGACACGTGATTGGCAAGGACAGGAGCTATGTACAGAGGTCTCGCTTGGATGACCAGAGGCCATGAGTAGAGCATGGCAATGAACTTCACAAGGGTGTTCTCTTGAGCTCCCCAGTAAGTGCTAAGGCCGATGTGATTTCTGAACAGATCCCCTCTGGGTTTTCTATTGGCTTTCAGGGCACTCATAATTATTAGAAACTTACTAATACAACTTAATTTTTTACAGCTCTGGAGGCCAGAAGTAATATACTGTTTCACTCAGCTGACATCGAGGCATCAGGAAGATTGCTTCTTCTATAGGCTCCTGTGACAACTCCATCCCTGCTCCCTTGTTCCAGTCCTAAAGCCTGCCAGCATCAATTGCTGTCTCTGGTTCGTGGCCCCTTCCCTGGTCTTCAAGGCCAACAGTTCAGTGCAGCTTCTGCTATTGATTGCAGATAGAGCCAAACAATTCAATCCAAAATTCTCTTTGTCTCAAAATCCTTAACAAATAGCATTTGCAAAGTCTTTCTGACATATAAGGCAACATTCAGTTCCCAGGAACTGGACATAGATATCTTTAGTTGCCTATTCAGCCTATTACAGAGAATATTTCATAAACATTTCAATAAGAAACTGACTGGGGCAAGGGGCTTCTTATTCACATATAAGACCATCGGAAATATAATAATAATTAGTTCTTGGAAACTTTCAAAAATCATTCCTCTTGGTAAATAGAATGTGAAGAACGAAAGGAGAGAGCTCAGCCAATACTGTCTTGGAGATCTCCTGAGTAAAAACCACACGCGTGAGAGGATGTAGGTGTGTGTCCACAGATAGCATATCAGGGGATTGGATGAAAGTCTATTAAGCACAATTAAAAGGTTCCAGTGATACCAGGAAGCTGTACTCACAGGATGGTTCACACCATAGTAACCACGGGTTACAAGATTACATTAGGAAGCAAGCATCAGGAAAGTTTAATCTAAAATTCTCTGTGCAGACTTTGGAGCAGCATTCTGACCCAGAAAGTTTTACTCTCTGATATGAGGGATGTTTGGAGGTTTGGATGTTCAAAGGTTCAGATGTTTGCAGGTGTGAAGGATGTTCGGAGGAGAAAGCTAATTTTTATTAAGTAGCTATTATGCATCAGGCACGGAGTAACTGGCTTTACCAGGTTTAGAATTAATTCAGTAACATATCACAACAGAAGATGGAAGATTAAAAGAAGAGGATAAAGAAGAGGAAAATAAAACCAAGGGAAAATTAGGTAAGTTTCTTTTTCCTATTTTCCCACTAACAAATGATATAGCAAAGTTCGACCTGTATATGTTATATATGAAAACCAGTGATGGTTTTTATTTGCAGCATATTGTAACATACAGAGGAGTCGAGAAACCAATGGCCCTAGGGAAGAAGAACTTTGGGGGGAGAAGAAAATGAGATGGGGAACTTACTATTAGTAACTATCCCATTAGCTGACAACAGCAGTCCATGGATGGATGACATCACAACCCACAACCTTAAGTAAGCAATGTTTCATACTTCCAGGTCCCCAACCTACTGTTCAGAGCCTTCGTTGCTTGTTTATCAAAGAAATCCATCTATCACCATTTCCATCAAATGGACTCTGCATGGGCTAAAGAGATGTCTAAGCCAATAAAAGCACTTGTTGCTCTTGCAGGGTACCTGAGTTCAGTTCCAAGCATCTACATGGAGCCTCACAACCATCTATCACTCCAATTCCAGGGGATCTGATGTCTTCTCAGGCACCAGGCAAGTCTACAGTGCACATACATAATACATGCAGGCAAACACTCCTACACATCAAATAAAATAAATACACAAAGTCTTCTTAATGAGTTCTATATGCAAACCCAGTTTCTAACCTCATTTCAGATGAAACTGTATGTTCAGTTGAACTAAGATCAAGTACATGGCTCTTCCATAATACAGCTCATGCATCTTCTTTCCTATGGGATTTACTGTGTAAAGCTGGTTCAACCTAAGAATACAGGCCAAGCCAGGAGAATTGCTTAAGACCTATCATGAACAGAACTAGAAGGCAAGTTTTCTATCCTTTTTTAATGATCCAGGAACATAAACCACCTCCCTCATCAAGAAGGGTCCTTCCAGATCATGCATAAACTACAAGGAAGAATGCATCTCTAGACCTATTAGACAACATCAAAGGAGAGCCGAAACAAACTTCTTCTCAAGTTCCTTAATGTTTCTCCATATATACACACACATTTAGACCAATACATACTGAACACAGTCTGGCATAAAAGTCAGGCAAAGCTATATTCATCATCACTGTCCATCCTGAGCAATAAAATCCCACATACATGAGTCTATCTGATTAATCCACACCTTCCACCTCATCCTTCGATTGGAATTTGGTTTTCTTTGGTTATATCTTTCTTCATAACCCCCAGATTCCTCGTGCCACTTTTTTCTTTGAAAAAAAAAAAAACTAGAAATCAACAAATAAAGCCCTTCTTCTTCAGTTCTCATAACCAATGAATCACTCTGTGG
The DNA here is from genome assembly GCA_004026605.1 of Ondatra zibethicus. NCBI lineage: Eukaryota > Metazoa > Chordata > Mammalia > Rodentia > Cricetidae > Ondatra > Ondatra zibethicus. The sequence continues at coordinate 68,756 of PVIU01009862.1, read as the reverse complement.
AATTTATATCCAACTTCTTTATCCTCAATCTGTTTTTTCCAACACTGGTTATATTTGTATATATAATCTAAAGGGATCAGCTAAGAAAAGAACCAACATCATTATAATGAAATCACTTTACAAACTGAAATGTACTGTGTGCCAATGTTATTATTTTTATCTTTACTTGAAAAGTACATATTGATTTATTTATTATAAAATACAGACTTTGGGAACTGGGGAGATGGTTCAGTGGGTGAAAGAGCTTGCAGGCAAAGTAGTAGGACCTGAGTTCAAATCCCTAGAACCCATGTAAAAGCTGGATGTCACAGCACTCAAGTATCCTTAATCTCAACACTCCTACCAATAGATAAAAGACACAGGGACTCCCGAAGCTCACAGGCCAGCTAGCTTGACTTATGCAGCAGCACAAAAACAATAGAAGAGATCTTATCTAAAACAATATCTAAAATAAGGTGTAAGGCAAGGACAGACACTTGAGATTGTCTCCTTCCCTCTACACATACACTGTGACATATGCATGTCCACATTTACAGACACACACACACACACACACACAAACACGGGGATAGAGACAGAAATTAAACAATCAGTTCTGTTTGTACTCATTAAAGACTTTAGATAAACAAACCTCTTGTTAAAACATCCAACTTTAAAAAAAGGGATGATTAAATATGTCTATAACATGACGCTTGTGTGAAATCTAGCCATGATTGTGTGTGTTTAAGTGTACATACACAGAGAGAGAGAGAGAGAGAGAGAGAGAGAGAGAGAGAAGATACCAAATTCTCTAAAATCAGCAAAAAATTCACAAATTTTCTTTTGCCCTTTCTTTGCTGTTTACATGTTTTCTGAGGCACACTTCACATGTTGTAACTTCACATGGAGTCAGGAGGAGCCAGATTTGGAAGCACACTCCTGTAATCCCAGCGTTTTAGAGACAGGCAAGAGGATAAGTTGTCCAAGGCCAGCTTGGGCTTCCCAGTTGGGTGCGGCTTCAAAAACACAAATATAAAACCACCTATGTGTAAAGGGCTCAATTGGACAGATACACAATCCTATGTATACACATTTCTATATCACTACAATCAGCATACCGAATCTATCAACTGAGGAAAATTCATGACACCATTTTAATGTCCCATTTTCTACTCTTCCAGCCCCTGCCCTACCCCTACAAGACAGACAACTGTTGATAAGTTGTCATTGTAGATTAATTTCCATCTTATAGAGTTTCAGATTGGTACAATTGTGCAGTATAATACTCTAGTTTGGCTATTTTTTTTCTCAAAAAATATTCTGAGTTTGCCAATAGCTCATAGTGCTGAAAAGAACATCACAACTTGATTATCCAATTCAGGACTTGTGACCGAGTAATAGCCTTCTGAAGACGTGCATCTCCACAGGACCTAGGAATGTTTGCCTTATATTGAAAAAACATATGCAGGCATGAATAAATTTAAGATTATGAGATAATCTATAGAGAATCAATGTGTTCAGAGTCCCTATAATATAACAGTAGAAAGGTAAGAAAACCAACATATTAAGAAGGAAAGGCCCCTGAAAATCCAACCTGATACAACCCCAATTTAATACAAAATGTCAGTCAAATTTCATCACCTCCCACATCCCAAATCTCATCATCTATATCATCTATGGATATTGTTCTGATTTTCAAAACATTTAAAAACAAATTACCTTTCCCCTTGTGAATAGATGAATCTAGAAAACAAGCTATTGACCCAAAAATGGTGCAAGGGTGGCAGAGGCATGAGACAGAAAATGCAGACATCATCATTTGAAAAGGGAGAAAAACAGGAAGAAAGGGGAGTCACTAGTCCTAAGAAACTATGAGACCAAACTGTATACACCCCATTAAAATTTAGGGCATAAGAATAATCTTTTGTGACTCTGCCCTATTAGATGTAACCTCTGATCCTGGTTTCTTTTTCATAAAAGATAGTCTGTAATTGCAGCTGAGTTGTTTAATTAGCCTATCTCTGGCCTGTAGGAGAGACCTGATATTCATTAATGTTTTCTGTTTGTTCTTTCTGTATCTCGGTCCAAGCTTGTACTATGTCTACTGAGAGAATGTCCTCTAGATCTTGGTGCACCTTCCATGTGCGGCACGGGAGTCATCCCATTAAACAGGTAATTCTTCACACACATGCAGGATGATAAGATGTATTCCCGGCTTCTGTTGTGATGCGCGAGAGCTCCCACGATACACACACTTCAACTCTTGTCTCGGCTCTCTGTCCTGAAGTACTGGTCCTTATCAAGTCCGTCCACAGTCCTAGCCAAGGCTGGGCAGCCACCTGGCTGGCTTTCTCCCCCCACGCACACTTCCCTGGACTTTCAGCATCTTTGGGATCCTGAAGAGAAGGAAGTTCTCAGATGGTGTAGTCCCAATTCCTCTTGGCTTAACGATGCTTTTCTAGAACCATTTCTTTCTCCTCACATTCAACAACAAAAATATCAAGCCATAGCCTTATGTTTGAAAAACCTCAACTTTTCAACCACGTTAATAGACTGCAGGCTCTTCTCAGGCGCATTGCACACTCTTCCACTACAAAATAACCCTTTGCCTCCCCCTAATGAGCACTTCTTTGACATTCATATTCTACAGTCATTGGGAAATTCTCAAGACAACATAGTCTTCTTTACACGGTCATCATTTTCCTCTTAGCCTTTAATAACCATGTTTCCATGAGTAATCCATTCATAGAAATCTAGACATCAAAGACATCATGCTTCTCAAAATGACTCTCGTCTCTGTTGCTGTATTTCAGTGCCATTCCCACAGTTTTCCATATTTCTTAGGTTAGAGGCTCATTTCTGGATATGCACAAATGAGAAACTAATAAGAGCTCATTTCTGAATATGAGAGCTCATTTCTGCATTATCAAATATATCACGAGTGACTTAAACCATTAGAAATGTAACTTATTGTATAGGTTATAGGTCCAAAAAGGATTTGAAATGCATCCATGGAAATCACGAGTCTGGCATGACTTACAGGGCTAAAATTAAGGTGCCACATTTTCTTTCCTCCAGGGTGCATTTGAAAAAATAAGCTCATTTTTTAACATTCCGAGCTTCTAAGGGCTGCCCACATTCTATGGCTCGCGGAGGTGTCACTCGGGTACCTACTCATGTCAGTTCCTCTCTTTGTCCCCCTCTGCTCCAGTCATTGCACCGTCCTTTATATAAGCACCACCAGCTAACAAGCTGCACCACTGGGGCTCCTTTATGACCGCAAACCTCATATTCCTCCTCATGGGGACCTGCGTGTGTATACTGGGCCCACAGAGATAACTAAAAATAACTTCCCCTTCTCAAAAGCTTTAAGCACACCTGTGACAACCCTTCTGCTATATAAGCTAAAATATATTCTCAAGTGCTAGGAATCAAAACACAGACTACATGGGGAAAATACAAGTAAGTTGTTTACACAAGTTTGGTATTCAAAGTTTTTGTTCGTCTTTATATTTACTAGATTGTTTTCTGAATATAAAAGTCTAGACTGGGCCAGTGATGTAGTCCGGTGACTGAAGACCAATCTAGCATGCACAACGCTGAGTCCCAGCATTAGAAGAAGAGGAAAAGTTTAGATCGACAGCCATAGCTCTTTTTAGACTTTATGCACGGTTCATTGGCTACCACAGATGGCAATAAGAAGGGGCAAAATTTCCTGATTCACCCCCACTTTCTTGAAAACCCTAAGCATTTTTCTCATATTGCATGCATTTTTTACAATCTCACACTTTTTAAAATTTTACTATGATATACGTCGAAGTGTTTTACTTTTTTCTGATTAAAGTTTATTCTCCTTCATGGATCTTTGGTTTAATAATTTTCATCAGAATTGGGGAAATTCTGGCTAGTATTTCTCTAATATTATTTATTCTATGTCTTATGTAATGTTATGTTTATACCATTTCTATAGTACTCTATTCAGCTATTAAAGAAGACATATTGTACTCAAATGTACATCTAGTATTTATCAAAATAGGCATGTAACAACTTTATGAAACCAATTTTCTTCCCAAGTTTGGTTTTTAGAACTTTATAACTTCTGAACTCTGCTTGGAAAGGATTTGGGGTTTACTGTCTGAGGAGTCTGATGTCCTTCCAATGTGCAGGTGACGGTGCTTTAGTTCACTTGAGGAAGTTTCAGACATCGTATCCTCAAGTATTTTCCTGTTTCTTTCTTTTGGTGTCCCCATTGCGAGTGTGCCTTGGGTGTGTAACAACAGACTGCATTTCTCGGCATAGCTGTTCACTCCTCTGTATTCCCTTTCTCGCTGGTCTTCAATCTGCTTAATTTCCATCGCATCTTCAAACCCACTGGTTCTTTTCCTTTGATAATTCAAACTGGCTGTTGAGACCCCAGAAGTGAATTTTTCATTTTAATTATTATACTTTCCCAAACCCAAAATTTCTATGTATTTTTAATCATTTCTCAGGCCTTGTTGACAGTCTTCATTATCGAAACCTGCCATCCTAAAGCGTCTCCTCCTTTGGTTATACTTTAAGTATTTGAACATGGCTATAACAGCTGCTTTGAAGTCTTGGCTAATCTGAAATATGACCATTCTCTGTCTATTTTGCCTGCTTTTTATTTATATTTTGTGCATCAGACTATCCTATTTCTTTGTACATCCTTGTAATTTTTTAGGAACTGGATGTTTTTTATAATTCACAGGAGCAACTCTGAGTAAATTTGCTGCCCAGTTGTTGCTTACAGGCCCATGGGATTATTTTAGTGAAGTCTAGCTCCCTTGCAGTGCTAAGCCTCTGGTGCTGCTGCTCAATGGGCCACACCTTTGCATATGTATTTCCATGTCACTCTCTTCGGAAAGTAGGTATAGCATGATTTTGTCGTTGTCCTTGAGCAGACACAGCAGGCAAGCTTCAGTAATTTCTGACTGCTTGTATTATTTTCAACGACACTTGGATTCCCGAACTGTTATATAGACTAACCCAACAAATTTCAGTTCCCTTGAAGGAATGATTTCCAAGGACAATGTCTGAGATTTTTTCTGACCTCAGGTGGCTTCTCTGAGCTATTCATTTTACAGACTTTCTGGGTTTTTTCCCTCAGGCTAAGTCTGAGTCAAGAAGCTATGGTTATGAGTAGAGATGATGGCTTACCTTCACTTTACAAGCTGAAGGCTCAATGGAAGCTAAGAGGGTAGATAGGGAACAGTATCTAGATTTTTCTTTAGAATCTAGATTTAATCTTTAATATCCAGATTGCAACAGGCCAAGGAAAAGCAAATCAAGGCTTGCAAGACTCTCAGAGGTGTCACACCCAAGACAGACCTTGCAAAGTATGAATGGGGTCTGGATAGAGATGAGGAGTCCCTGTGTCATCCACACTTCCTTGGAGTTCTGTCTCATCATCGGGTTGCTGTGCTGTGATGATTAGAAGCTGATGCTGTAACTCTCCCCTAGGACAGCCTCTTCTGGGAGCTGTCGGGAGTAGGAGGGTGGGGTCTGTGTTCTTGCTTAGGCTATCTGCAATGGAGTTCCCATCCTATGGAATTGGAGGTGGGTAGGGAAAGAGAAAGTACCAGTTCACAGTCCCAGTGGTCTGACAGAAATGAAGGTTTTCCCGGTTTAATTATTACTCAAGTATTCTCAGGGACATTCTTAGACACAGTAAGTTCAACATTGGTTTGACTGTGAATCAGGTCCGCCAAGTATCTCACGTGCTCTCATAACAGAAGCCCCCAGTAAACATGGTTAATAAAGGTGGAAAGTAATTCAGTAAAGAAACTAGAGAGTAGGTACAGAAAGAAATGAAACGCGACCTTTTCTTATACCATCTACAACATAAATCAAAATGGATCATAGCCTAAAACAATGTACATTCTAGAATAAAATACAGGAGATCTCTTTGCAACTACAACTCTGGAATAAGCAAACTAGGTCACAAAAATCAAGAAATAACTCTCCCCCCTCTGCCTCTCTGTCTCTTTGTCTCTCTGCATCCCCCCCCCACACACAAATATTATTTGGAATTCATCAAAAAATTTTAAATCTTTGTCCTTTAAAATATATTGTTAGAATTTTTTAAAAGGTAAGCTATAGAATGTGAAAATAACTTTACAAATCATAAAGCTGATAAGGAGTTCATTTTTAAGATATATATTCTTTTAATTGAGTAAGAACATATACAATCTAGTTAAAAAACAAAAATTAGAAATCTATTTCACCAAATAAGATATACAGAAAAAAATAAGTAAGTAAAATAATAGTCAATAGTTAATTTTCAGAGAAACACAAATTAGCACTAGACACCTACTAGCATGGCTAAACTTTAAAAGACTGATGATACCATAGCAAAGGCATGGAACAACTGAAATACTTGGAGATTTCTTATTGAAAAGAAATATGGATGCGTTGGAAATTAGTTTTGCAATTCCTCAAAAAAGTTAAACATAGAAATAATATTTCATGCACCAATTCCAGTCCTACACACTTACCCAAGAGAAATAAAAACACAAAGACTTGCATGCAAATGTTCACAGCTTTATTAATTTAGCCAAAACCTAGAAACATCGCAAATATCCATCAACAGAAGACTGGGGAAACGTGTTGTGGTGTAGGCATACAATGGAACTCCACTCAGTAATAAAGAAGAATAAACATCATCAGTGAGAGACGCCAGGAACAAAAAAAGCTGTACAATTCTATTTATATAAAATATTGAAGACAAAATTATAGTAATAGTAAATAAATCTGTGGCTTTGTTGCATATGATGAAAAAGCAGGAGCATTGTCATAAATCGACTACAAGGAGGTATGTGGGATCTTCTGGAAAATGATAGAGATATTCTATGATTCTAGTTTTAATATATATATATTACTATTTACATACTACTACATATAATACATATAATGTAGTTACATGTTCTATACATAAATATACATTTGTCAATTTCAATTAATTCTACCCTAAAAATACACAACTCATAACTATTATTTTATGTAAAATATACCTCAGTAAAGTTTTTTCAAAGAGGAATAAAAGAATAATATTCAATAGGTACATAATAGGAAAATATTTTAGGGGCACTCAGTCAGAATATACTAAGTCAAAACAGTAGATCAGAAAGAGTTCAGAATTAGGTTATGTAACAATCAAATTGTTATCACTATTTTCATTAAATTATAAAATATGTTTCTCTTATATCAGTTTTATAAAAATGAGATTTTAAAATAATCATCCTTTTAACTCAGGACAGCATTTAAGAGAGAAATCTTGATATTCTGTGTGAATTGGCATCTTATATCTAACAAAACTATGATGAACTAAGCTTTAGCTCAGGCATGTGCATTCTTTGGGTTAGATTCTATGTCCCACCTCCATTGCCTTCACTTAACCACCTGGTTTGTTTGACCAATGAAACATGACCATTCAAGAGGTATGTATGCATAGTTGTGGGTCTGCCTGCATGATTTGTCTTGCACTAGACCACATACGACCCACCATGTATAGAGTCTTTAGACTGGAGCAGGGAACAAGGCTTGAAGATCAAAGCTGGACCTGCCTCAAAGATGGAGCCATAGAGAAGTAAGTCATTTGTAAGTAAGAAAATTAAAAGCTTGCCATGATACACAAAGGATTTCATAGATGTTTGTTATATGCACCATGCCTTTGGGAAGAGTTGATTAACATACAGCTGATATTTGGGGAGAAAATATTTACGTGTGCTATTTCCTTAACCTTCACAGTGATTTTTCAAGAGAAACTACTGTAACAACACTTTAAAAATACATCATGATGGAGCTGAAGACAGAGGCAACTTCATTAGGTAAAGTCTCTCAGTTACAAAATGACCGAAAACACAAAAACAACTTAATCTCTCTCTCTTTCTCTCTCTGTACACACACACACACACACACACACACACATACACACACACATCACACACACACACACACACACACACACACACACACACACACATATACATGCCACCATTTCCTTGGTTATCCTCTATTAGCTAAATGGAGGGTTTAATCAGTACCCCTAAATCAATGCTTCTGAAAGAAAACTGTACCCTACTTATCGATTTTCCATATGAAAGTGACACACTATCAGACCACAGTAACAACACTGGTTAGCAAGACACACCGAAGTTTAAGGTCTTGCAGTTAGTTTGCCAGATATTGGTGGCCGTGTGTCAATTCTATATATTCTTTCTTTGTCCTGCATCTCACCTACCAATCTTATTAACTGTGTCTAAACCATCACAAGTTTATTCCGTCTCCTGGTCCTCAGTGGCTAAAAGCCCACACTGTCATAATTCACAAGGTTATGGTTTAGATGCTGAAGCCCCTCAATGCTGCTCTGTACTTTTGTTTTTATCCATGTTGATTCCATTTTTAATTCCCCAAATGTTCCAAATCACTAACGTAAGTGCTAATTTTAGTGTCGCCCCTCCCAGGGGATCTGCCTCCAACGCCACAGAAAATGAATATTCCTTGAGGTATTAAACTCCCAACTTTTCTCACTTTCCTTATACCTACCTTTGCCTCCCATTGCCCTTTAGCTCTCCTGTCTTGATGACTAATCCCACCTCCATATTCTAGCATCTCTTCCTTCCTGTACCTTCCCTCTATCCACGTAACATCAGCCCCTTTTCTCTCTACCAGGCAACCTACATCCTCATTTCTCTCCCACATCTTAAACACTTTCCTGCAAGCCTTCCTGCTCCATGAATTACCAACCTCTCTCCTTGTTTCACTACTAAACTTCTTGACAAAGCAGCCTATTTGAGCTATTTTTAAATCCTTGCCTCCGATTCACTCTTTAGTGTTCCACCATCAAGTGTCACTTTCTATAAACTTTTCCAAAGTTGTCCTCCCAAGTGACAGGTTCCAAAATGCCCAACAGTCTCCTCTCAGCTGCATTTTGACCAAGTCTCTCTGTAGTTTGACATGATCCCACATCTAACTATTCCTAATTATTTGTTCTCTGTTGTGGTTATTGGTACCACTTTCAGTCACTCAATGCAAAATTCTATTTTCTCTCCTTTCCACACACAGCCACTTAATGCCCTTAATATTTTGTTCCTATTACTTATTTAGACTTCCTTTAGTCCCTCCTGATTGATCTATTCAGACAATCTGCCAACTTATTTTTTGGCAACTGGTCTACCATTCAATCTACCCTTGAAACCCCCCAAAATAATAATTAAAATGCAAATTCCATCAAATACCTCCTCTCCTCTTCCTCCCACATCACTCCCTGATGTTTCAAATTCCTCAGTGGGAACTCAATGGTTATCCATTGTGAAGAAAATAAGGTATAGTGTGTTACTAGGGAATACAAAGAATTTCTGGGACCCTCTGATGCCTCATCCTATCTCTCCCTACAGCGCTTTCTCTATATCCTCATTACACTAATACAAAACATGTATAACTTCTCAGAATAAGTTGTCATTTGCTGCACTGATGCTTGGCTTTCTATTGCTTTCCCAATGTGAACTGCTAGCCATACCCTTCTTCTACCCTGTTTGCAGAAACCTAGCACCCTCCAGTCCTCCCACTAAGTGCCATCCTCCTGGGATATAGCCTTGGCTTTCTCTCCCCTGCCTGTTTCAGTTTTCCTTCACTTGAATCTATCTGCACATCTCTGTATAGAAACATTTGCTTTACAAGCTTGACTCAGTCTATCAAAGTTTAAGCTTCTTGAGAGCTGTGCTTTTATAACCTGTAAACCTCCATTGATTGTATCCTATCTAAAACATAGCTCGTGCCTGATAGTTCTTGAATTCTCTTCTCGGTTCCTTCCAAAGCACTTTTACTATTTCTGACCTACCTAATGATTCTTTTCAGTGTCCCAGGTCTTCATTTCTTCTTCTCTTTTTGTTATAGCAACTCAGTTACCATGGGTACATCTTGTTCTATCTAGTTTCCAGCTATTCATTAACAATTTATAAACATCAACCTGTAACCCACCACTTCTACACTAACCATAACAGCATAAACATTCTAGTAAAATAAATATGTAGAGCTCATTTACTGCAAAACACTACACACCACCAACAACAGTAAATAATGTTATAATGTATATTCATTTAATCATGCCAATACACCTAAACTAGACACAATTACTCTTTCTTTAGTATGCACAAAGGCATGGGAGGTATGTGATTCCCTGGTATTCTGTAGTTAGGAGATGTTGAGACAGAGACTGTGCCAGTATCAGCAAAAGCCCATTGTACTCCAACACTCACTACTGCTGACCAAACTCCTTTAAATCAACATGCTCAATGCTCATTTTGTTATCCTCAAACCCACATTACTCCTGCTTCTCACCTCTACGATGTTACTGCTACCAGCAATGATACCAAGGACATCCAAGTCATTTCTAATTCCACCATTTAACTTCCCCACCGTCACTTGGTCACTTAGCCACACTCTCTGTCCTAAGCTGTCTTGAATTTCCGCTTCTCTAGCACAGTATACCCATACTTGCCTCACTGCTGTCCACTGCTGCTGTCCAGTGTGAGTCACAATCTCTTTCACTGACCAGTTTCTTCACAATGAAACTATAATGGATAAGACAGCTAAATGAGGACAATTTCACAATGAAACTATAATGGATAAGACAGCTAAATGAGGACAATTATTTCCTTTATCTCCAAAGACTCAATTAAAATGATTAATGAAACCATCCTTAACATGATATTCTCACATGACAAAATCCAAAAGCTTTTGCCAAAGAACTCGACTTTCAAATGCTTAACTCTAAAACAGGACTTCACTGAAGAAAGGACTGTCCCAGAACCAGGTCCACGAGTTAAGAAGTAACTTGTCCAGAAAACATGCAGAATGAGAAGAAGCAGAAACTCCCAAACTCAGATGTGGAAGTACGAGGCTGCAGGGGAAGGCAAACTCTGGGGAATTAGAGATGTAACATAGTGTCACAGCTGAGAGCCCAGGCAGACATGGGATGCCAGCTCCCTGGCCCTCTGAACTACTAAGATGAAGATCTCTGCATGAGCCAGGGGTACCTTCTGCTGGATGTCAGGCTGCTCACTAACTTCCCTCATACGATTTGGAATGGGCGGTCACCACACACTCTAGCACCTGTCTCTAAAGTTCCTTTCCTGACTTCCACACGTTTCCCTTTTTTTAATCTTCAAACCTTTTAAGGCTAAAAACTGCTGCCTGAAGAAAGTATACATTAATTTTATAAATTCCAAATTACTGTGGCCTTTCGTATAACTTTGGAAGACACTATCGCATTCTCCTGGGTTTTCAATAAAAATTTAAAATTTAATATCCATTTATATTAATACTCTGGGTCAAATAGTTATGTTTGTTTCAAAAGAGAACTGGCAGGGCATTACTCAAAGGCAAGACCAATATTTCCCCAAAATCCTTGACTCTTTAAATGCCATCTCAAGTAGACTGGATAATTCAAATCCTGACCCCAATTTAGTAGCATCATAAGTTTCAATTTTCTATTAATAATAGGTAAGTAGGTGCTGGTAAGATTTTCAGTTTTAAACAGAATTGCTTCTTTTCCTCTCCTACAAGTGATGTCTAACTGCTCTGCCTGGGTCCTTCTGTTAGGCTGTCCCAGAGAATCCCATAAGCTTAACCCTCCTGATACCTATGCTGGTCCTCGAGCCTCACACACCTTACTTTGCTATGGTATTTATCATATTCTATCATATTTCTTACACTTCAATTTTATTTTCTTCCTCTTTTCCATTCCAATCCAAGTTCCATGAAGAATACTCTCTGATACATAAGTACTCAACCAGTTAATAACTAAGGGCTACTATTTCAATAGTTATATTAACAATATATCACAATAATTATACTATATGTAAATATACATTACATATATACCATTATAAAGTAGCACCTTGCAAAATCAGGAATCAGACCCAGCTGTTAGTATCCAGGTACATCTGGCCCCGCCCCTTCAGGACCTTGCAGAGCGCTTCATGCTTGAGCCACCCCTGTGCACAGGGCAGGCAGTACCCTGCCCCTTTAAAGGGCGAAACTCTGCCTACTTCTACCTCTTCTTCCTCTTCCTCTCTCTGCATCTCTTTCTCTCTTTTTCTCTCTCTCTGCCTGTCCTCTCTTCTGCTGCTCCTGTCCCAGAGGCCTGTCTCCCTCCTCCCTTCCCTCCTTTTCCATTCCCTTTCTCTTAATAAAACTCCTCATGTAAGTTCTGTGTGCATGGCGTGTCTGTCTCTCACCCGCCATGTGACTCCTCGGACCGACTGAGGTCCAATCTCCCACCATATCATAACAATATCATAACACTAGCAGTGGCATTATTTCTGGTTTGCACATAGCACACTGACTAAAACAGTAGCTGAACGGAATAAAATTCTACCCAGTGTGAAAGCACAACCTAAGATCACAAGCTAAAGACCCAGGCAAGGACAAGAGAAACAGCATTGCATAAAATTAAGTCAATTTAAGAAAAAGAAAGAAGGGGCAAACTCATAAATACATGCTCCAAGGCAGGTTACAGAGGGCACTATTTTATTGAAACAAAGGCAAACTTAGTACATAGAAATAAACAAAACTAATCTGTGACATGAGGATGGCTATCACACAGAAAACACAGAGGTTTGGGCAAAACAAGAAAATCACTGAGGTGGAAATACATCTGTTAAATTACTTAGACTTGCAAAGGCACATAATGGGAAAAGAGAAACACGTGGCTTTATACTACATACTATCACAATAAGAATTAAGGGAAGGAAACAGAACAAGTTGGATTAGAAAATAATGATGCAAAAACTGGGAAAGTATGCCCAGCATGAGAAGTATTTGCCGAAAAGCAGGATGTGTGCAATGATAAATAAAGGGGAGAACAGTTTCCTGAAGGAAATGCCTTGAAAAATTAACGTAGGAAAATTGAGTCTAGTTAGACAGGAACCAGAGAGAGGGCTTCACTACTCAGATTCCCACACATTATCTGTGCGAAGACTTCTCTCTTTCTCTGGGCATACCTGGCCTTTTCTTTAGTCCTTCCTCGACATGATCTATCCTGGCCAGCTCCCCAGAGCTTGCTGGGTTTTCTCCAAGATTCCACTGTATCATTTCACTTCAGTTTTACAGAGTAACATTTTGTTACAAATTGAAAAGACAGAGACCACCAACGAAAACCACACCCAATCCAAATGCAGAGCGGTGGGACCCATTCCCAGCGGCTACTTCTACAACACGCTCTTGCACCAAGGCTCAGGCAACGCTGTAGAAGAGGGGGGCGGGAAGAACGTAAAACCAGAGGATCCAGGACTTAGATGTGAGAGTGTGCATTTCCTAGTAATATGAGAAGATAAAGCGCTAAATTCTTACTAGCATGCCTGCCCAAGTGTGGGCGGGACGAACTGAACGGAGGACATCAATGAACACACTGAAGTAGACAAGCTCACAGGGCTCCAACCCTACACAAAGAACTCTATGCAACTGAGGGAAGCTGGCAACAAGAGAAGTGGTCTTTCCAAGGGAAGAGCAACCAACTGGTTGTCCAGTGTCAAATGATCAGCCCTGAAAACATACGCATATATATACATATATGTGAACATTATATGGATTCAGTTCATTATATGTATGAAATATATGTGTTTATACATATATACATTCAGTAACAATTAGTAAAATTGAAAGCATGCCAGAGTATATGGCAGGATTTGGAGGGAGGAAAGGGAAGGAGAAAATGTTGCAATTGTAATCTCAACAATAAAATAAGGAGAAAAAAAAAGAACACTTCAGAGAATGCAGGCCTTTTACTCATAAAATCTCGATCTCAGTAGATATCTATATGGAGACTAAATGTACAGAAAGCATTGTTTCAATATTTTCCTCAAAGTTCACGGGGAAACTTGAAAGTATACAGGATATGTAAACAGTAACGGTACAGATATTCTTTATTGACATACCATGGGAGCTAGAACTACAATATTGTGACTGATGAGTAAATGCTGAACAGCAAATAAGAACTGGAAAAATGGGTAGGTTGTAGCGCCAGTACAGTTCTTACTGGCTGATGTAGACGGCAGAGAATTGTGCCTAAACACAGTTCCCTGCTTACTTACACAAGGTTTTTTTAAAATTTTTCTTAAAAAATAATCACTTAATATAATAGTACACATCACAAAAGGTGTTGGTGTTGCCTTGTCAGACAAACATTATTGAAAAATAATTCATAAATATCTACAGAAATACCCAATAAGCAGTTAAATGTTCCAATCTCTCTTCTAGTTCAGTATTTCCCTAAAAGACTGCAACTATATGAAATCAAGTTATTATAAGTTAACAACAGGGCCACAAAAGCTTAATGTGAATGTATGTTGTTATACTGAGAATTGACTTTCTCTTAGGTCTAAGGATGCGTCTTAGATACTTTGGCTCTAACAATGACTCCAACAAAAATGTTTGTACCTTTAAAGGCATTTTATATCTTTAAAAATGGTTATTTACAAAGTAACAAAACTATGAGAGTGGTGAAAATAACCTTCTTAAAGTTTTCATTGCAAAATTATGGAAGCAAGTACAAGGCACTGAGTATAAGTGACCATTAAATGCTTGCCCTAAACAAAACATTCGTCTCTTCACCTCCCAAGCTCAGAGAACACTGGAGGAGAGGAAGCAGAAAGATACAAAGATCTGGAAGACAGGGAGAAGGAAAGGAATGCCATTTTCTAGGCAATACACAGTCACTGCAACCATAAACAGTTAACCGTGGATGAGGGCAATGGTTCTGCACAGAAGGAGCCATCCATAGCCAGGCAAGGATGGAGGAAGGGTTGGGGGACCCTATTTCTCACTGAACTATTCCCCATGAATAGATCCAGGGAATGGGAGGTCATTGCCTTTCGCATGTGCCCACTGGTGACTAAACAATAGTCAATCCAATGGGCACACAGATACTTCTGGTTAAACTCAATGGCTCACACAACAAAACCAAAAGTCATGAATCTGGGACAAGGACAGGTAGGAAGGAGGAGGACTGACAGGAGGAGGGGAAGAAAGTAACAAGAATGCATTATATGCATGCATAAAACTGACCAAGAGCTAACTGGGTAATTTTTAAAATTACAGCAGAAAGAAAAAAGAAAGATTTTTTGGAAACCATTTACTTATAAAAAACAACCCCATTTCATATGTGTTTTCAAGTATTTCCCTGGAAAAGGTAGTTGGTCAAATTAAAAGTGTAATAATAGTCTAAGGAAGAGAGTAAATAAATAGGTCAATGATTACAATAAACAGTTATGTGTTGTATAGCAAGGCTGCTCAAATTGTATTCAGTACTTTCTGCACTTGGCTACAACATTCAGTAACTTAGCAGGATGAACTGTCACTTTGGTGCTGGTTTCTAGGGGAAAGTTACATTATCAGTTGAGGGCATTAAACACTAAACACTGCAGCTGAACAAACAACATGGTAAGGACTGGGCCAGGACAGCAGACGCTAAGATTTTAATTGAATTATTATGCTGTTTACTACATTCATAAAAATCAAACTGGCCAACAGGCACCTACACCCTCATTTTCTGGTTGATTTTTCAGTTCCTACATTAAGACCGACTTCTAGTACATCTCCATTCAGAGCCTTGCGTTTTCCCAAGCAAGAGCCGCCAAGATCATCCTTTGTTTTCCCACAAGCCTCAGTAACAATTTCTTTTGACCCCATAACACTCTATGAGCCTCCTTACATGATTTCCTTAATTTATCGTAAGCCTAGAAGGCAGAAACTACGTTAGTAATTCAGATAATGTCTGATTTAAGCAACCTCTTCTAAGAAAGTACTCAATTATACCAAATGACGATGGTCAGTCTCTCTACAAAGCAGACTTTTACTGTTGAAAACCTGTGACTTTACAAGAAAAGGCTCTGTTCCCAGCACAACAAACATAAAAGTTCACTTAGCCACCGCCGTCAGCAGGAAAGACAAAGAGGTTAAGGCAGTAAGCCTTCCTCTCCCACAAATGGGAACTCTGGAGTACATCTGGGCTGAATAACTTTCTGTGAATTTATTCTGCAATTTCTATTCCCATGGGTCTCTCATAGTAGGTAAAATATTTGTCACCAATCATTACTGACTAAAGAAACAAAGCTTATATTGAACAAAAACTTTCTGTGGACAAATAATTAACATCTGCTCAGTAACATGGAAAGGAAGACAAAAGCCGCACACACCTGTGCGGCTGAGCTTGGACAACTGGGCTCGCTTGTCCATTTGCAATGACTGATTTCTAGCCGGATGGCTGCCAGCACCGTGGCAGTACTCACTGGCAGGCAGTGCTAAGTGGGCGTCATGCTTAGAACTATTAGTTAATTCAAGCCATAAAGGGCCAGTTGATGAAAGACAGAAACAGCACTGATGTTCAGCAACATTTGGCAGTGAAACACAACAAACCAACTACTAAGAGGCATAAAAACAATAAGCCTTGTCTAAATTTGCCTCAGATTCTTGTTCATCTGATCTAGGGTGACATTATTCTTCTCAGACGTTCTTAACAAGATACAGAACACTGGTAAGTAGCCCATAAATGATACCAACAAATGGCAATATGATGACGCTTCTATCCATGTGGTTTTTCAGTTACAGCCTCTGCGCATGCTTGTGAGAGATGATCTACACTTGGCGAGCTGAGGTGGGAAGGCTCACCCCAATGTGGGCAGCACCATTCCTGGGGCTGGAGGCCCAGGCTGAATAAAAAAGAGAGAAATGGAGTGGAGCACAAACATTCATCACCTTCTGCTCCCAACTGTGGCGATAATAAAGGAGATACCCCAGCCCCTACACCATGGTGGACCGTGCCTTCATGCTGTGAGCCCAAAGAAGTTGCTTTGCTCGGGTATGATATCACAGCGGTGGGGGAAGTAATTAATAAGTCAATCGATCAATACCTGCATTTCTCCTGCCCCAGCACTGGCCACGCCACGTCATATCTGCCCACGTTCTCATCTATACTTGTTGATAAACTGCAATTTCGATGACAGGAAAGGGTTTCCGTCTCGTTCACATCTCGAGGCCTGGCGTCAAACTTGACACATAGAGGCATAGGCAGAAAGCTGCCGAGGCACATGATGAATCAGGGTGCAGGCATTACATTAAAATATAATTAGCAGTGAGTTTGAGGGGGTCCAGATGTTTCAGCGTGTTCTCAGGAATCAAATCATATTGCCGCCCTGATTAAAAAGCCTTTGGTTAGGAGAGGAAACGGCGGTAGAGCCTCACGCCTGTCCCTAGAGCTTCACAGTGTTGAAGCAGGAGGAACTCGGGTTGGGAAGGAGATAGAGAAGAAAAAGTGAAAAGGGGGATGAGGAGAAAAAAAGAAAAGGGCAGAGGGGGATGGGGAGATGAAAGGAGAGAGAACTCAATCAATTTTTATGAGCTCCAAAACTCCACATAACGACTTTCTATCCCTGTATCTGCCTGTGTGGAGGTCAGAAGCGAACATCCAGGATCTCCCCAAACAGCACCCTGCCTTGCTTTTTGAGATAGGGCCTCTAATTCCATCCTGTTCTACTCCGCCTATGTCTCCAAACTTTAGCCTGTCCCAGTGGCCTCTACCTAACGCTTCGACGTATTCAGCTCTTTTCTTTTCCTTTTTTTTTTCTTTCCTCAGGAAAGACTATTTCATTATATTCCTATTTTTTCCCCTGATGTTCCGCCATTCCAACAGTCTGGACCTGAATTTTGCCCAAAGGCCCATGTGTTGAGGCTTTTTCCCCACAGACTCTGGTGATATGGGGAGGTGGGACGTAATGTGAGAAAATCAAGTCACGGGGTGTGCACCAAGCCCTTGCAGTGGATATCGCATCCTGGACCCTTTTATGTCTCTCTCTCTCTCTCTCTCTCTCTCTCTCTCTCTCTCTCTCTCTCACTCACTCTACTACCATGAGATGAACACCTTCTTCGGCCACACATTCCCACCAGGCTCTGGTGCCTCATGGCAGACCCAGATACAACAGAGTCAGCCCACCGCAAGAGACAAAATGAATCTTGCTTATTTAAAAGACAGTCCCCTCAGGCATATTGTCCCCATGATGGAAAAGCTGCCCCATGCACCTCCCTTCAAGTTGTAGCTTCCTCAGGGAAGCTTTCTCTAGCGACCTCACAGAAGCAACCACACCATCCATCCTTACATGTTCTCATCATTACGTGTGGTTAGAACCTCCGAGCTGAGTAAATATACTTCCAGGCTTATGAACAGAACACATTTAAAAATCTGGTTTAAAGACAAGGAAAAAAAATTGAAATATTCTGTCTCACAGTTGGTCCGTGAGTACGGACTGTTTTGAGTACTTTGAACTGTGCCATTGCTGTATCTACAAAACGTCTAATTCTTCTATGTTTATGGTGGGAGTCTCAAAAATAGAATATATCAACTTCACCCAAACACTAAGAAAACTAGGGACTTTTAAGCTTAAGAGCAAAGATACCAGTGCTCACTGATAAGGCTGTATACTGTCTTTCCCTATCCTCCACTCTCCCTTCCTCCCTGTATGCACGACATCACACACACGCACACACACACGCAGGTACACATGCTCACACGCTCCCACACGCAACTTTCTTTATATGCAATGTATTAGTTGCATAATCTGTTGGGCAGAACTAACACCAATGGGCTTGAGCACAGGAAACATGAAGCACACCTTACTTCTGTGAACATCTTTCTTCCTCATTTGGCACTCTGCTTATCTTCCATAAAACGTGCTAAGGAGCCAACTCAAACTCTTTAAGGTTATGCTAAAGCTGAGAGTGAAGCATCAAATCATGGAGCTGGCTTTATGTTGCTCAGTATCCTAAGGACTATCACTATGAGAGGACAAAGCAGTTCTTCTCAAACAGAACAATGGCTGAGAAGGAAGGCAGAAATAGCAAAAGTTAGGAGTAGCTGAACAAATCACTCATTAATTAAAAAAATATACTTACTAAAACCTTTCCAAATGATACAATGGTGACGGACACTTGGAAAAGATAAGAAACTTACAATGCTGTTTGTGGATCCCCTACATAATTTTTATAGAGTTTTACTTGAAATTAGATAGGGCAGGGAAGGAAAAAGACGAGACGGGGGATTAAGAGAGAGACAGAACTCATTAGTAACTAAATATGCCATATCATTGAAACTGGAGAAGTATGCAGGAGGGACAATAGTGAGTCCCATACCTGATGATTTACGAGATTAACGTTTCAAAATAGTCTACTGCAGTATGTGCAGAACACTGTGGCAGAAAAATTACCTAAGGAATTTATTAAAAATAATCCACCCCCAGACGATGATTCAGGAGGCTGAAGTGAGAATGACTTTGTAAAATCACCATTCCAGAGTGAGAGGCAAGCCTATAATGAGGAATAAGAGTATATTTTAACAGGAAGCAATGAGAAAGTAAGACAGATGGGAAAATCAGCTAGAATGCGGGGGAGCACTCTGATGACACATGGAAAACCACACATAAATGACGGGATGGATAAAAGCATAACAATAAGGCATCATTTGTTCCTCTGTGGCAGGAGCCACGGTGAGGTGCTCTTCGTTATTTAGCTTTATTTTCAGAATAAACCTGCAAATGGTTGTTTTTAGAAGTTCTATTTTCAGACAAAAAAAAATCGGAAGACAATGGAAATTTTTATCTAAGGAATTAAGATTCAAACACAAGTCTGTTTGAATTCAAGTTCTTGTTTCTGTGTTATGAATGCAGCCCCGAGTCATGAATGTGGATCACTGAGGAAACTGCAGTAATGGCTAATGCGGGGGCTCGGGAAGGCAGCGAGGACGGCAGCACACACATTAGTGCAGACAGGAAGCCGCATCGGCTCTGTGTGCATGAGCTTCCTGAATCAGCCAAAGGGAGCATTTCTGTTTGGTTGGTTGGTTTTTCAAGACAGGGTTTCTCTGTAGCTTTGGAGCCTGTCCTGGAACTAGCTCTATAGACCAGGCTGGCCTCGAACTCACCGAAATCCACCTGCCTCTGCTTCCTGGGTGCTGGGATTAAAGGTGTGTGCCACCACCGCCCAGCTCAACAGGAACATTTTTATCAAGGCTGAAATTTATTCGTTCAGCAACCGAGTGTGGATTCTAGGAGTAGGTACAATCTGAAACAGCTCTTCTGAAAGCAGGAGGCATCCACCTCACCGACAGATCCTTCTCTCTGGGTCACTCCCTTAGCTCATTTTTGAGACTTTCATTTCCTGCCACCTGCATTTTCTTCTCTACTCATCTTCTGACCAAATTAAGAATTTGGTTCTCATTATTAATGAGTTGACAGTATGCACTGAAAGCTAACAACTAAATGGATCTGTTATGAGAGGGTAAACCAGGGGTTTTCAACCTGTAGGTGGCAACTCCCTGGAGGGGTCAACCGATCCTCTCACAGAGGTCACCTAAGACCATTGGAAACACAGATATTTGCATTATAATTCACATGGGTACCAAAATTACAGTTATGAAGTAACAACAAAAATAATTTTGTGGATGGGGTCACCACAGCATGAGGAACTGTATTAAAGGGTCACAGCATCAGGAAGGTTGAGAACCACTCGTGTAGACAAGCAAAAGTTTTTTTTTCAAATATATGTGGCAGAAATAAGAACTCCCACAAAGCTAGTGAAGATAACTGTTACTTTAAAAAATCTAAGCCTAAAATTGAAGCCACACCGGTTACGTTTCTCCATTTGCCATTACTGACTTCAATTCCATCACAGTCGATCCCAAGTGTTCTGCTGTTATTGCTGTGCGATTCCAATATTCTTTAGTCACGGATTAAATGGTCTTATGGTAAGATGTGTTAGAAGCATGAGCAGTTTCATCAAGTTTTTTTCTGGGCTGTCGGTCTACTGTTCTGTTGAAATTAATTTACTCCTCAAGGTGAAAATCACTTCCCTGGACAGAGCAGCAAGCGATTCTCACAGTGACATATGCTTGAGCTTTGAGCTTGGGCCCAGTGCGGATTCCCTTCCGTGTCAGGCAGCAAAATGAGATCATTTCATAATGGCAAGCTGTCCAAGGTCTTCATCCCAAACAACACTAAGATTTCCCAAATGTGCACCTTGAAATAGAATTACAAATAGGGTGTGCGACAGCCAATGAACACTCATTGTGAAAAGAGGCTTCAAGTGCTCAAAGTTACCATGGTTATTTTCTAAAAGGAGAAGTTAGGAAAAGGGTCAATTATTTTAAGTTTTCAAGAGAACGTTACAATAATACCAAGTGTAGAAGGTATTAATTTTTCAGGACCATCATAATAGCTGATTATTCTATAGGGAAGCTTAAAACCAAGTCATAGATTAGACAAAAGGAAACCGTAAACAAAAATTGGTGAAATTACACAAAGTAACTTCAAAAACCTCATAAAATTTAAAACACAAAACATTAAGGTATTTTCAGGACTTTGCTACCTTTGGTTGCCTTAATAGAGTGTTCTAATATTTAGAAATAGTTGCATATCAGATATGTTTTAAACAAGGGAGACTGGGCAGGGTGCCTCATTCCTGTAGTCCCAGCACTTGAGGAGTGTTGGGCAGGAGAATTGATGTGAGTTTTGGATTAGCCTATGCTACAGAAGGAGAAAGAACAAACACACAATGACATGATGAGGTGCACAATAATGTGAAAAATCATTCAAATTAGGGGGAAAGCAGGATGCTGATTGGCTGGAAAATTCTTTAAACATAGCACAAAATGATAAGAAATAATTCATAACATGTTGGGGAATCCGAAATTAACAATATAAAAAATGAGACATATTTAAATGCTTATAGTAATTTATATAAGTTATTAAGAATTGAATAAAGTACTTATCATATTATATTTCATTAAATTTTATTTGTAATTACCTAAAATATGACTTGACCTAAGGTATTGTTGATTTATACTGTGAAGGAGTCAGTGATATAATTTAGCTGAGTATTTAAGTTTACCTTCAAAACAAACTTGTGAGCCACTCATTACTAGAAAAAAACAACAGACTAGATTCTATTCATAATTTTATACCAAAATCAGATATCAAACATACTTCTTTATTCCTATAACATGTTCAATTCCACAAATATTTATGAAGCATGTGAATACCTATGCTAATCACATGCATACAGGTTAATAATTTCTCAGTATTCAAGCAGATTATTGAACAAAGCCAAAACAGAAGACCCATTTACTAATAATCCAAAGATTATAGAATTCATATCACAAATTTATAAACAGTAATATTGGATCCAAGTGTCAGAACTAAATATAGACGGATCACAAAAGGTATTAGGAAGAATAGTTTCAATTAAGTGAAAATGGTTTGACAATAAATATATGTAGATAAAACATTGAACACAGACAGATATAACGGTAAGCATGATTCAAAGTGATGCATCTTACTGAAACATTGCACTTACACAAGAGATTCCTGGGAGATAAGGTGGAAATGCACAACATAGCTAAAACTGTCAGGCCTTAAGTGAGTCAGTTGGAATGATTGCACTCAGGATCGGTGCAGAGTTTTGAAGAGTCTGCTTGTCTAGACAGTTGGAGGAGAATACTTGGCTAACATTGCACTTTAGGCATATCATGCTCATTGGGCACCAGCACTCAGGAAAAGTGGGAGACAATGGGGAAAGACTGAAGTAAGTGGACAGGATGAGAAGCTCCTACGGTTACTGAGGTAAGAGGTGAAGAAAGTCTGAGGCCAGGAAGGTGACAACAATAATGACAAGCTGAGGATAAGTCAACTTTTAATATATTAGGGAAAGATGGGGGGTCATCAAAAGGTTAGTCATAGGCTGGAATACATTGGCCAAAGCTTTTTGCATGAACCACTCCCTTGTTGCAGAATAATTGCTTAAGTATGCAAAGATATGCTGCACTTGTTTAATTATGCAAAGATGCGTTACATTTATTTAACTAGGTAAAGATGTGTTGCATTTGTTTATGTTGCAGAATATTTGTTGAACTATGTCAAGATGTGCCACATTTGTTTAATTATGTAAAGTTGTGTTGCTGTTTTACCTTGCCTGCCTAAGTCACCTGATCGGCCTAATAAAAAGCTGAATGGCCAATAATAAGGCAGGAAGTATAGGCAGAAGTAGGAGGAGAAATTTAGGTTTCAGGAAAGAAGGAAGAAAGGGAAATGACAGGAAGACACCAGGGGCCAGACAGACAGATAGACATAGAGAAAACAGGAAAAGCAGGACATACAGAATGAAAGAAAGGTGAAAAAGCCCCAAGGCAAAACCTAGATGAACAGAAACTGGTTAAATTAAGTTAAAAGAGCTAGTGGGACAAGCCTAAGCTAAGGCCAAGCATTCATAATTAATAATAAGTCTCCATGTCTTTATTTGAGAGCTGGTTGATGGCCCAAAGAAAATGCCAACTCTGCTCCCTCATCTTCTGTGTGTACTATTGACATCTCAGGAACCGAAATATGGGGTGAAATTAACTCTCACTGAATTCTACACCTTTGCTTTGGGTGAAGAATTTCCGTGTATTGGGTTTCCATATATGTCACACTATTAGTCACATGTGCTGTCCCTAAGACATACTGAGCTGCTTATGACTTCCATGGGACTGGTCCAAGAACAGAACATTTGACATACCAATAGAGAAATCCTCCACAAATACATGAAATAACTATTCAAAAGTCTGAACGCACTTGGTCAAAGTCTGCAAGACATAAAGACCACTATGGGATATCTTTAGCAACACAAAAGACAGAGAAACAGATTTTTTATATGGCTGAGAGAAGGTGATGACAGTATTTTCTGATAAAGAAAATACCTTTTGGGAATTTCAAGTCATTCCCTGCTCATAAACCAGCACAATAGGGTCATAAATCCATATAGTTCACAATTTCATACCCTACGTAGCTAGATTGGTTCCTCCATAAGAAAGATGACTAGGATCCTGTGCTCCAAATAATTGAAGACATTTTCCACTGATGACGATAGCCCTTCTATTTGCCAAGTTTTCCTCGTGTGTCTGTCTCCATTCAATGACCCTCGTGTGTCTCCATTCAGCGACCCTTTGCTGAGAGACTACCGCATGAAAAATGCTGTGCTTGGCGGGGCTAATTAGAGATAAACCATACAGGGACCATCTCATCACGGACTCTATCAGAGGCATTCTGCCAACGTAAACAACACAAGAGGAAAAACAACAAACCTTGCTCAGGGGAGTGACTATCGTAGTGCCTCTTTTTCTCAAACATCTTCCTAGAAATACTACAGACTTTAAAAGTTCTGACGAAGGTAAAAGTAGGGTCAGAAATTTGCCATTCTGATTCTGGGGTTTTTCTTGGCATACATTATGTATTTAATATGCATAAGAACTTAGTGATACCATTTGGGGGCAATTAATATAGGACAACAGAATCTAGCATCTATGTATTTTAATTCCTCAAAAATCTGCTAGGAAAGCCCACACCTGGCTGAATCTATGGCAACTCTGAGCCCTAACTTTCCAAAACTATTTTTAAGCATAAAACCCTAAATTATAGTCAGAAATTTTCTCCAGATCACTATCTATGTTACCACTACTTATGACTTAATATCACTACCAAAAAGGTTATATATGTTAAAGAATTATTTATAGCCCTGCAAGAAGATCCCTCTACGTACATTTCAGAAACTCGGAATACAAAGTCCCCTGACAGTCACTGAGGCCTCTCTCTCTACTAAAACATAGTAGAACATGTTTGAAAGTAAGCTTCATTCTAGAAACATATTAGAACATGTTTGAAAGTAAGCTTCCTTCTAGAAACAGACTATACAATGCATGTGCTTTTATGTGTGTGTACCGGTGTGTGTGCGCCCACTCATGTGTGTGCAGTTACACCTATGTGAGGGGGTACAATTGCACATATATACACACCCAATTAGAAGTCAGAGGTCAAGCTGTAGAGTTGTCCACCTTTGGAAAGAAAGAGTCTCTTGCAGGGACCCGGGGCTTTCTCAGTGGCTAAACTAGATGAAGAGTGATCCCAGGACCCTCCAGTCTGTCTCCCTAGCACTGGGACGTTAAGTACACCACCATGCCTGGTTTTCTCTTTTCCTTAGCAGGGTTCTGGGGAATGGACTCAGGTCCTCACATTTACACCACAAGCATCTCACCAACTGAGCTACATTATATCCCCAAGGCCAGCATTTGACTTTTAGACCATCTAATAGAACAGCTCACACTTCAGAATCTGACGTGGAAATGAAGATTTTGCAGTATAAAGTGACACAAGAGAGAGATAATGGGTACCGCTGAGCAACATTCCACAGACCATGCTGGCACATCCCTAAATAAACAGACGGCATTGGATGCTACTGTGTCCAGGTTTTCCTTTGGAGGAAACACAGAGTAAAACATTTCTTGCCTCAAACATAGGCTAATGAGGCAATAACGTTTTTTTTTTCTATTTAAACCTAAGCAAAATGATTTCCTGATTCAATCTGCTATAATCTTCATATTGCATCAGAGTTCCTATAGCCTGGTGTGTTCAAATCTAAGCACTATGCATATTGTTTATATAAGTGGTTAAAATAAGACAACAAAATAGATGAAGACAGTAGAGAAATTTTAGATCATTTTATATTCTTTTGAAAACAAACTTCATGAGTTGATAAAGAATATGAAAATATTACTTCAAAATTCCTATCCTAGATTATATAATGTTCTGATTCAACTTGGAAAATGGTCTCATATGCATGTTATAGGAGCATTCAGAAAAGATTCACTTTTGAATTAAAATGTAGGCAAGGTAAAATATAATTTTAACTTGAGGTGTTTTTTTTAAATATAAACCCCTAGGTTAATAATAATAAAAAATTAATTTTTAATTCATTTATAATAGTAAAATTATTTGAATAGAATAAAACATCTCTGATTATAAAAAAAAAACCGAAAGTTCTTACATAAGATATCTGATTTTGTTTCAAATTCCTGAATCACAGTGCCCTCTATTGGAAGAAAATAGGAAATAAAAGTTGTACTGAACTAAGGATAAAGCAGCCCGAGATCATGCTACATCACAAAAATCTAAAATACACTTATGAGTGACATGATGTTACAGAGCATATTTTCCTTTTATTCTGTAATTTCTTAATTACTTTTGAAATTATGAATAGTACTAAAATGAACAAGTCAGATATGTTGGTGCCTCTAAAACTAAATTGAATTCAAACTGATTGCACATCGTATTGCTGGAAATATAAATAACAAAAATGTTTTCTACATGTGAAGCTTTGATACAGCACAAAAATAATTGTTAAGTTTGGACTGTTGTCAGAGTATAGTTTGAATTTGTTTCATGGTAAGAAGACAGTCTCTGCCCCTTCCAGATATACATACTGATATGCCAACCCCCCAGAAGAGTAGAGCAAAGGACTCTGGGAGGTGCCCAGGCAATGAGCACATGGCCATCATTGGTAGAATAATGTCTCCATGCCGAGCCAACCGAGAGCCTGATTTTTCTCTCTGTCCTCAGTCATGTGGGGAAACAGGAGAAGACAAAGACGGGCAAACCAGGAGGCAGGCTCTCCACAGATGCCAGCTTTGCATGCAGCCTCTGGGACTGTGAGAAATAACGTTTCTCTTCAAGCTACACAATGGGTAATAACTTGCTGAAGAGTCAAAACCAAGATACTCCCTAGATCTAGAACTTAAACAAAAATGAACAAGTTAGAGAAATGAAGAAGTTAGCCACGACAAGATCTACAAGATTTGTTCTAGCTCAAAAAAAAAAAATCACATTGTATGGTGTTATTAGGACTGAAGCTCTGCTCTCATTGTTAGGCCTGAACTGGCTTATAAAGATTCTGGCAGGATTTTTCTTCAATAGATGAACTAGATGCCTGTAAAATAACGTAGGGATGTAGGGGACCTCTCTAAAAACAACCGGTAAGAGCAGCCAAGATTTTTTTTTTCTAACATGGACTTACTATGTAGCCAAGGGCTGGCCTCAGCTTGCTATATAGCCCTACGTGGCTTGCACTTGTGATCCTCCTGCTCTGGCATCCTAAATGCTGCCATTCACAGATATCCACCATCATCACATCCAGCGCCTTCTCAGCTGATTTTGACTTAGGGGCTATGGCATATGAGCACTCATTTTTTAAAGCCTTTCCTCGTTACTCTAAGGCGAACCCATTGATAAGAACCACAGTCTCTCCCCAGAATACCTAATGACTTGTCACCTTTAATCTTCCAAAGCATCAAGAGAACTCCCCTTGAGTTAGTCTCCTGATCTGTCTCCGCTCCCTGATGATACAGGGAGTGATATACAATACAACCCAACTCCAGAGTCAGGATCTGAGTCCAAGTATTCTGGTCATGTGACCCTGAGGGGGTAAATCACCAAAGTTTCTGAGCCTTCACTCTCTCATCTGTAAAACGGGAGAAATAATAGTGTCTACTAGGTCTTATCACGATTCATCTAACTTTTATTTCCATCATGGTAAACCATTCTTCCCAAGTTACACATGGATTCTGACCTCTGCGTTTGCACGCACTATTTTCTTCAGGCTTCGTACCTCCCTGATTCAATCATTTCAAGAAAAGCACAAGGTCCATCCCCCTCCCCTTTCTCTGGGAACCATTTTAGTCTTAACCCACACCCAGGAAGCTTCCAGGGAACACCAGTAGATCCCTGATCTCTCACTCCTTAAAGTTTCTTTGGCCACAGGGTAACGTATGATAAGAAATACAGCTGAGAATTTAAAATACCAGTTCTTGGTTTAAATCCTCAGTGTGGCACATGCCAGATGAGTCATTTCCCAAATTTATAATTCCACTCTTAGGACTGTTTAACAGTAGTTTAAATCATGTAAAACATTAGAATAATAGGTAGCAAGCACCTATTAAGTATCAATTCATAATATACATATTTGTTTTATCTGTTAGTCTTGTCTACAAACAGGGATTGAAGGCTCCTTGGGATGGGAGTTTTGAACTCTCTGAAGTCAACTGCAGTCTTGCATATTGAAACCATAAACCTATCATTTTAAACATGGCAATGGCTGCCTATACTAGGCAACCTAAAAACACTTTATTAAGCTGTTCGTATAATGAGGGGACAATCCTTAGCAATACTCAAGGAAAAAAACTTCAACAAATAGAAACAAACATGAGATAGAACAGATGAATACAGATAAGATGTAGGCTATAGAGTAGGTCAAGGCAATTGGATGGCTTTTTGAACATTCAATGATGTTTCTGCCAGATTTATCTTCTGAAAGACCAGTTCCAATGATGTCTTTTATCTGCCCAATTTTTTTATGTTTTTCTCATTTCCTAAAGAGTGAATATCAAAACTCTAAGCCCAGTATTCAAACCACCTACCACGTAACTACATTCATCCCTTTAATTGTCTCATCCTTGCCCTCAGTAAATTCTATTACAAATAAATGGAATTACTTGCTCCTATGTATACTTTCTGCTACCCTGCCTTAATTAACCTTTGCTGTTTTTATACGACAGTAGCTTCAAAGAATACGGTTAGATTGTCGCCGGAACTAAGAACGTAGGAATGTCTGGGCTCAACTATGAAAGACTTAGTTTCAAACATGAACATTATTTTCTCTCTTGCTGCTACCACAACGCAGCCTTCAGGTAGTGAAGCAAAGTAGCCACCTTCTCCAAAATGTATGTGTGCCAAGAGCCCCTATCATCACTCCCTAAAACATAAACACCTGTGTCACACTCTCCAAAAAGAACACAGAGCCCAGGCACACAGGATGCAGGGTAAAAGAAAAACATTTAGAGCTTCTGCTTGACGTTGTCTCTGTTTTCATAACTGAATTTCTTCATTTCTTGTGAAGTAAAGTTCTCTTGGTTAACACTAAGATAGTGTGTGTGTATGTATGTATATATATCAAGACACGAGGAATGTTTGTCTAAGTTTGTTTGCAAGCATATTTAATAAAAAGTCTTTAGAAATCATTGACCTAGAACATTAGGGCTTTGTGGAAATCTGTGGGTTTAGAAGGGTGAGCTAAAATTTGGCAATTGACGAAAAGCTTTAGGGATGGCCATAAAAATGCAGGCATCATAGATTAGTTATGTGGTTCAACTATGTTCCAAGTTCTAAGTGGCTTTCCAATAGACATTAGGCTACAATAATCTGCACTTTGAAGATAGTTTCAGACTTTTAGAAAAGGGCATTTTATGCTGATGATTATAAGTATCTCATTAATGGAAGATTTTCATCTTGTAAAAACCTACAAACTTCTGGTGTAAGGCATATATAATTATTCCAGTTATTTGTAATGGACTGGAGGAAGGGCAGTAATGCGACAGCCTCATAGAAAAAAAACTGGAACAACAACCAAAAAAAGTAGGGCTGGGAGGGTAAGTTTAGCTGTTGGAATAGATCAGCAGGTGCTTTGCGGAGAAACGGTGTCACGCCTCCCTTCCAGGAGCTAAACGAAGCGCACGTTCCCGAAATGGACAAGTACCGTATTTAGAATTTTTTTGAATTTTTAAAATAATATGACATACTTATCACAGTGTACTCTATTATATACTCTCGAGTAACGTGCGAGACTGCTCTAACAAATCAAGTCCTAAAAGTGAGTAAATAGTTTGTATCAAAACAACCCGTTTCCTTCAATCCTCTACATACTATGAATCATGACTCCATGGCCAAAAGTGGGTTTATAACCCATAATTTAAAACTGATCAATTACATTTTTTTTGCTATTGTTGAAAGAAAAATCCACAACGAACAAGGATATCTAACTCATACTTTAGATTCTGAAGTCACAAATGGGACTCCCTGGGCATCTAATGCTATGAAAACATGTAAGCTGAGCTATCCCACCACAACTAAAGAATTACACATGTGGTTTTGCTGTATTTTGTTCTTAAGGAGGAGTTATAGAGACGGAAGAGAGGACAGACAAAAGAAATGTTATTTTTTTCTTCAGGAGTAGAGGTAATTATGCTCAATTAAATTAAATATCCATGTTCAAAGAAACTGCAACTTCCATGTCACAAAAGGAAATCTAACCCTAGTGACACCATCACAAATGGTCAGGCCTGGGCTACCCCCTCAGTCTGTCCCCAGCATTCTTCTTCTCCTGTACCCGCTGCAGAGAGACAACCCCGTGAACAGTAGGGAAAAGCTCACAGGGAGACTAACTGACATTTGTTTGGAGCTGAAACTGATAATCTAGTAAGTCGACAATTCCCATACCACGGTGGCATGCACCACACTGGAAAGACAGACGCGGAAAGACAGACTGATGCGTTGTCTTCATGCCCCCCTTACTTACTACACTCTGGCTTCCATTTTTCCCAAGTTCTTCCTCTGAAATCTTGCTCAAATTATCTAAGTAGTGGTCTGAAATCGTATGGCACAAATCTTCAAAGGAATAATCCTTCTCTTGACAGAGTTTTATTTCATCCAGGAGTTTTGATAGTTCCCCGGTGACAGTTTCACCTACAAGAAAACAATTTTTTTCAGATGTTGCAAGAAATATTATTACTAAAGTGTAATGTTAAATAATATAAATGGGACTACTATGTTGACAGAAGACAAAACAAGCACAGCAAGTAAGTAGTTAGAAACATCTGGCCAAAGCAAGGCACTAAGCATAATTAACATATTTACATATTCATATATTTACATAATACATAGCTACATGTTTGCATAATGCATATAACATATTAACATAAAATAAGAAATGAACATGAGCATGCTAACAGACAAAGGAAGTTCAAAGTTTGACTGTAGCTATTCTTTGTCAAAGTAGAAATCAGTATTGAAAGTTTAAGTACAAATAGTCCTAACTAGTTCCTAGAGCTTTATTTATGATAGGATCTGACCTTCTGTGGCGGCAGAATGGGCAGTGAACTCAGAGCTAACTACTGGCAGCACTTGCATCTATTTCTCCATTTTTACTGGCATTTTAATTCACTGACAAGATCCAATGCCTCAGTAACAAGCTTAAAATAATGTCAAAAACTAACTTCCTATTTTCAATGGACATAAATAGTATTGACTTCTTTAAACAAATAATTATACATGTAGGCAATCGGGATTGTGATATATGAGAAAAAGGGGGAAACGGAGGAATAGACAATTCTATCACTTGTCATTAAGTTCAATTGACAAATGGGCTAAACACCTAGACTTCTATTTCTCCAAAAAAAAAAAATATGATTGGCCAGTGGATACATTAAAAAAAAAAAGTTCAACACCACTGACAATCAGGGAACCAGGAATTAAAACCACAAAGGGATCTCATATCTCATGGATATCATCAAAATGATGGAAGAGAGCAGGTGTTGATGAGTCTGTGGGCAAGGAGAGCTCGCACACTGCTGTGGGAATATATGTGCCACTGCAGAAAACACGTGTGTTCTTCGGTACCAGCAATCCGACTTCTAGTGCTGACCTCAAGGAAATGAAATCAACATCTTTAAGAGAAATGCATATAGCCCCATTTTAACTGAAGGCCTATTTAGGATGACTGAAATATGAGGAAAAATTAAACGTCCATTGTTGGAGAGATGGATAGGGAAAAATAGAAAAAAAAAACCAGACCATTATGAATGCTTAAACGAAGGGCCCCTTTCTTTTGAGAAACACTAACAAAGCTGGAAGTCATTTTGCTGAGCTAAATAAGGCTGAAATAAACATATACTGCTTGATCTCGCATATATGGGCAACATATAAAGGTTAATTTATCAAGGCAGACAGTGGAATAGTGGTTACCAGGGGCCGCGGTGAGAAGGAAATGGTGGATCTAGTGATTAAAGCATTCACAGTTTCAGTCAGGAGCAAATGAGTAAACTCGGGGCATCTAATGTACAGCGCAGTGCAGTGAAGATGGGTAAAAATACTATCGTATGTCCTGGAACTCCCCAGGACATTTGATATTGTTTGCACCACCCAAAAGCTGTCATTATGCAAAGTGATCCATTTGTTAATTAGTTTGAATGTGACAGTAAAGTCACGGTGGGTGGGTGTCAAAACTTCGCATTATATGCTACAAACATAAAATTGTTATTTGTCAAATATGCCTCAATAAAGCTAGAGATGATACCTTCGTAAAAATAGCCATTTCTACTCCATATAAACTCTATTTCAGCAAGGATTGCTAACTACTTTGATCAGTGCCCTATGTCAATGCCACGAGCCATCTCAGGCAAGCCGCAGAAACTCTATAAATTTTGACTAAATAAGTATGCACAATGCAAAGCACAAGCCACAAATAGCTAGACTGGAAATTTCTGCTGGTGTTAGCCCATCTAATGCACTTTGGCAAATTTGACCAGAGAAGTCTGGTATGACTGTTTCGGTGCTTTCATCGGGTACGCACTTTTACTCTTTTGGGAAGGAGACTCGGCGGGAGACGAAAGGTGTGTCTCTTGCGGTGTGTCTTCCTGAGCATGCTCTTCCAGGACGGCTGACCTTCCCACGCCTTCTAAATAGTCTGGGAATACAAATTCCCGAGGTTATGCACTTGGATTCGTGTGTATTAAAAATCAATAGCTGTCACAAGTTCTTCAAAAAGAATAAAACGAAACTGAAATAAACCCGGGGAACTTCAAGAGAAGCTTAATAAAACACTTAAGTAAAAACGTTGTGTTTCCTTAAAGACAGACGTGTCTGTTGGAGACACAAGTGCCTCTTGATCTTGTTAAACATTTTCTGTTTGGCAATTTAAAGTCTCCCAAAAAATGTGTCAAGTAGATGCTGTCAGTAAAACAGAGACGTTCAAACCAGATGACTAAAACCAACTTCTTGGGTAACAGCAGTGGATGAAATGGTGGTGTGGGCTTGAAAGATAAGCATAATATCCACACTACATTTTATTTATATACAGAAAAAATACTTTTGATTTTTCAATAAAGACATAATAGTAACAGCCTAGTTCTAAATACTTAATATGTTAACCTGTGTAATCCTTACAAAACTGGCATGTTCACTATTGCTAGCTCAGTTTGTATAGGTCTGGGGCATTGCTATTGTATTCAAGATCTGAGACAAGGACCCATTATGTGGCCCGGGCTAACCTTAAACTTGTGACCCTTCTGGCTTAGCTTCAGGAGTTCTGAGATTACAGGTATCCATCACCACACCTAGCTCTACCTCAAACTTTAAAACGACAACTTAGAAGAGGAGTGTTATTAATTCTTTCTGCTAATAAATGGTAGAGTCAGATAGACAAAGGACATGAAAACATGTCACTTTAGTCTTGATCCTAAGGGAAACTACACTGGATACCTGGATAAATGTCAAAGAATATTCAGCCAGGCTGACACAGGAAGCACAGGGCTTGTGCAAGACATGTTTAATGGCAGGTGCTCCATCTAAAAGTTTGCCACTTACATAAGACAGGAGCCTGTATTTTCACGGATACCAAATTTCTAAAGATTTAGCTGTAATTCTGGATTTTTTTAAAATGCCAGCAACTAATTTTGTTCTTAAGAAAACAGTGCTCATAAAATGTATGTGACCTAAAGGAAACATATCCGCCATACACCGAAAGTGTCCAGCCTATGTAGGGCTGGTTTATAGCCCTCTTCTAATGGATTGAATCAGATCTCCCACTGGGATCCTGTGCTTGTATTCTTTATTCAGAAAGAATCTGGTTCACAAGAATCCACTTGTGAAAATGTGTGTTGTACGCCAGTAAATTTTGTCCTTGAGCCCTTAGATTAGTTTAGATCAAAGGGCAAGCCTACACAGCAAATTCTACTAGGAAAAGAAAGTAAGCTGCAGAATTGTATCCTGAAAATTTCTGGACCATGCAGTAACTATGTAAATTTAATAGCAATATTTGCAACAACAAAAAACTTGTAATTTGTAGTTACAAATTGGTAAGTTATAATTGGGAAAACCACTGATAAATTGACCTTATTTCAATACCAAAGACATCCAAGAAAGGAAATAATATAAGGTATTTTCCAGTAATAAGAAATATTAAAAAAAACTCTCCTAATATGTCCCAATGCAAACTGATACAGTTAATCAGCCTTGGCCTTTAATGAAAGAGACAATTTGCTCCGACAGGATATTTTTATCACACTGAGCAGTGTAATATGTTTGAAAATCCTAAAATTTTATATTGCCCCATTTTAGTAGGAAAATTTCATTTTACTTTCTCCAAAGATATACACAAAAGTCAAGGATTTTTAAAGTTCAGTTGAAGGCAAAAGTCTAATCTGAAATACAAGTGCCTTGAGGGTAGAAGATAGACAGAAACAAGGTATGCCATTTTTCTTTTTAGTGTTCATCCACCTTGACTTAATTAGAATTAATATGAAAAGTCATACTTGGATTCTCTGATTCATCTGGAGGTGTTCTGACTTGCAATCAACTTCTTTATTGACAACAAAATTATAGGGGCCTAAACTTCCGGGGAAGGCTTTAGAAGTCAGTTAAGAAAGGAACATAATGACCATTTAATCTATATACCCATTTGGCTTTCACTGACCCCTGTATCTACATTTCCATGGCCCCCCTGGTTTTGTTCATAAGTTTTCTTACAGAACAATGCTGTTCTTCAGTTTCCCGACTGATAAGGAGCTGTCCTGCCTCTCTCTCCACTATTGCCCTTGTGACCAATCTACCTGCAGGAGGAATAACTGGCGTTCTTTCGGCCAACTACAATTTTGGCTGTTGTCAGTTCAGCCTTCTTGTACTCTCTCTGCTACCTGAGACAGGGCAGAAATATGAATGAGTGTGAAGGAGCAAAAATAATCTATCAGAGTTCCAGTGTCCCTCATATGTAAGGTCGATGATACTTAGCTACTTCACAATTGTAGAGATCAGACAAAATTATAGAAAAGTCTCTGAAAAAAATCTTATGGTATTATTCAAAAGGAAGATAATATTTGATCCTTACTAATTCCTAGAGCCTATTAACTTCAAGATAGCACTCTCCACATTTACTACATGATTTTTTAAAACATTTTTATATCAAGTAGTATATAACTAACTCCTTCAGTACTGAGTAAACACAGAACTAAAACATTTAAATGAATTATTATTTATCTTAAAATATGCCAGGAAAAATATGGAAATAATGAGCTAATTCAAAATCAAACACTACCTCAAAGCCCTGAGTAAAACTTACGACAGCTTCAGTTTAACCGTGGCTGTAAGGCAAAGTCATCCATCATTTGCTATTGCTTACCTTGCAAGAGCGTTGCAATCTGGAGAGATTTCTGGGATGGATGCTCTTTCAGAATGTCTAAGACAGTTCTACCTAAACTGTCCTTGATGTTCGCATCAATTCCTGGAGGAAAAGGAGAAACTAGATGTACCACTGGAGTGTCCTCGGATGATACTGCCAATATGTAACTGTTCTAATTTCACACGCATATAGGCCAAGCACCGAAGGTGGCTTAGAAACTAAGTTACACACATAAGATTTTAACAGGAGGGAAGGCAGGGGCCAAATGTTGCTATAAAATGTGGAAAATTCTTGATAATGAATCGACTCTTGGAGTTCTCCGACACAGTTATAAAGATTGCTTTGCAGGACCCCAGAGTCTCTTTGGGGTTGCGGCTAGTATATTAAATAAATAGTATATTATCAAAGTAAAAAATATTTCTAACATATACACTAACATCCTAAAGTGTAATGGCGAGGTGATTTGTATAATCTGTATAATTCAATTTTAAAATTGTAATAAATGATAATCCCATATAGTATAATATAAGAACACTTAGAATATTCAATGCAAGCAAATTTGAAAAAGTATAATTACTTCAAGTGTCTATGGATTGTATACTCCAGATACCCTGAACACTCATTTCTTTCAGATTATCTCCAGTGCCGGCCACATTCATAAGCTATTTAAGCAAACCGACTTAACCGTGTGGCTGAAACATCACCATTATGATTTTAGTTCCAAAATTATGTGTCACACTAAAAAAATTATTTTAATGCAGCCATTAGATCCCAGCACTCTAATCCAGTCTGTGAACTTTCCGTGCACCTGATTGCAAATGAAGCCAGTGTAGAGCATTTTACCCCAGATGTTGGCTCACTTTAAGATTATTAAATACCTGCTTAAGTTTATGTGAGAATATAGGTAGTATGTATCTAATTAGTGGCTCAGGTCATTCATTCTATTACTATGCTGCATGTCAAAATTAAATAACATGAACATGTAACATAGTGAACACAGGAGAACGACACGATAGCCCAAGCATGGCTTTGGTTTACAGAGCAAATGAAACACACTGCACTACAGACCATGGCTCCCTTCAACTGTGTGGAGTAATAATTTGCACTCGTATCTTTCGATTCTCAAAAGTCTGACCTCGATTTCAACTTATCCCATTTCAGTCAGAATATACATAGACGACAAGTAAGCCTACCTTTGTTTTTCCTTCAAAATATTCCCCTCTAAAATGCTCCTTTTAAAAATAAACCTCTATAGACAATGAACACCTACTCGTCCAAGGAGTAGTGAGAAGGAGAATTTGCCCTAAGGAGCAGGGACTCAAATCTGTATGGCCATGGGTCACAGTGGAAAAGACCAAGAGTCCACACCACTGCCATAACTCCTCAGGGGCCGGTCCCTCCATCTTACTGAAAGCAGAGATCTTCCTTCTCCTCTTGGTTGTTTCTTCAGCTTGGATTTTTATATCAACCTTATCTGAACATCAAAGCCCAGTTCTGCATGATGGGACTCCCTCTCTGCAATGTGGAGGCAGGGATGGTTTATGAAGAAGGCCGCCATCTTCCTTCAGCTAACCCTGAAACAGCCACAGTAGCTGGCAGGACGGGCTCCCGGGAGCACAGTGATAACTACCTGTTTCTAACAGAACTCGCACCACGTCCACCTTGCCAAACAAAGCCGCTTCGTGGAGAGCGCTCCCCTTTTCTGTCTGAAAAGAAAAAGAAAAAGAAAAAGGCAGAGCTGCATATGGAATTCCCACAGACTGTGCAAATAGTTAGCCATTCTTACAGATTCTCTATATTCTCAGCACTCCGGGTCAGAGAAGCGGCAGGGAGGGGAGTGTTCCAGGAACAACGTCCAGAGACCTGTGTTTGAATAGTTACGCTTTGTTAAAGGAAGTGACTCACCTTTTCCTTGCCTTAGTTGTGCTCAAACATCAACTAAGAGCTGAATGCTCATTGCACCAAGCTTTCGTGAGTACCCACGAGTTCACTCAGCGTGCATCTATTAAACATGATTATATGTCAGTAGAGTAAAGGGCGTTTGCAACACAGAAATATCTCCTGGACCTTGTATATTCCCACTGCATTGAAGAAAACAAATCTGCAGATAAGTGTTTGTGGTAAATGAAATCTAAACAGTTTGAAGTGGCTCTAAAATCCTGGATGACCTCCATTTTCCTCTGCACACTCTCTTCTCTACCCCTAAACCTCCAGCTGACCCATACTCCGTGCTCCAGGAACACTGACCTTATTCATTATCAACGCTGTTCTCTGCTGTTCTCGCCAAGGATCTCAGGTCCATTCCTGAACAGGCAGATCCAGCTCTCAGCCCTCTAGATTTGGATAACGCTCAACTAACTGCTTGTTTTTCAACGGTCAACACAAGTTCTTGAATTCACTAGGAGAACTTGTTAAAGAAAACACAATCCTAGCCACGTATGGTGACACATTCCTGTAATCCCAGCATTTGGGAAACGGAGGAAAAGGATCACTCCAAATTCAAAGGCTCACACAGCAAGCTCAACGCCAGTTTGGGACACACAGCATGACCTGTGACTTCATCTATAAACTGAAAAAGAAGAAAGACCGCAGGACTGAAAAGGGGATGGCTGAGTGAGCTAAGAACACCGGCAACTCTTCCAGAATCCCATGTTCCATTCCCAATACTCTCATGGCAGCTCTCAGACCTTGTAACTCCAATTCCAGGGCATCTGACACCCTCTCCTGTCCTCTTCTGGCACATGATACATACGTGCTCTATAGACACAAATACAAGCAAAACACCCATACACATAAAATAATAATAACGATGAAATGAAGAAAGAAAAAGAAGAAAGGCGGGAACAGATAGATAGGAAGGAAGGAAGACAGAGAGGGAGGAAGGGAGGGAGGGAGGGAGGAAAAAAGGGAGGGAAAAAGGGAGGGAGAAGATAAATATAGTAAGGGAGAAAAGGAGGCGAGGAGGGAAGAAGCAAATCCTTAGACTCCTGGATCCCATTCCCAGTTTCTGCTCCACTGACCAGAGATGAGGTCCAAGAATCTCAATTTCTAATAGGTCCCCATGATGCCCCAAGTCCAAAAGAGTATACTTTGAGAATGGTCAACTACATGACAGAATCTTAGCTTAACGTTACTTCATTACAGAAATTGTTCTTTGCCCCCGGAAAGCCATGGTTTTTCTGTGTATCCATATGTATTTTCTTCCCCTAGCATTTATAATAAATAACAAATTATCATTTTGCTTGCTGAGTCAGCCATAGGCTCAGTGGAAAGGTAAACAGCGTCTCTTTTTTCCAATATTCTTCCTTGAGGAAGATCAGAAAAGATATCAAAGAGAAGGGGATTTTTAGGCTGCACAAATGTCCTCTGTTTTGCTTTTTATTTCTCTCCTAAGAATCTTATAAATGTCAATTAGTTCCTCAGTGGCTGTGAATAAGGTTAATCTGGCAACTTTGTCTTTCTGCCTTATAAGGTAGCCACGAAGTTGATGTTAAAATCTCAATTTGAAACACACTGTCACTCATGATAACGTAAGTTGCGAATGTTTCTTTAATTAATAAATATGTATTAGTTAAAACAACCCAAAATAAGCATATTGGGGGAAGAAAAGCTAAAGTTCCGAAGATGGTTTAAGCTGGAGGGGGAGGGGAATAGCAAAATTGGAAATAATATTCCTCCCATTCACAAGGGGAGTGCACACTTCCTCCCACTAAGGGACTACAGGCTGCTGTCTTCACCTGCCCCCTCTCTCTCCATTCTATCTCTAAGGAAGCATCCTTTCTCCCCACTAAAGCTGTTTCTGCATTTGTGCTCTTCCTTACACTCTGCTTCTTCTTGAATTCTGCTCACCAGGGACCGTCACCATTTCTCTTGCATCTTCAACCCCAGTCTCCTCATCAGATCCTTTCTCTCTCCACAAACTCCTGCCCCTTTCCACTATCCTAAAACAAAGAAAAAAAAAAACAAAACCAAAGACACTTCCTGTGAACCTGCTACTACTTCCATCTTCTCCCCCAAGATCTTACTTCTCTTTACTCTGCTCCGTTGAGTTCCCTTCGAGCACAGCGGAAGTCCCTGTCTAGTTTTCTTGCTGCTGCAACCCTGAAATGTGGCAGGCAAGGCCTGGTACTCAGCAAACACTCAATGAACACATGTGAACACACGACTGCGTGAAGCTACACTGTTGGTGTGCCTCTTGTAACTACGTCACAGGGAGCTTCTCCACTAAATAATTTTTTATCCTGTTTCTTCCCTTTGCTGTACATTTTCCTCATGGAACCAACCATTCCAAGTTGAAATTTAATCCATACTGTGGATCAATTGAGCATAAAGCTTTTAAGGAAGTAGTTAAGTCTTAAGAATAGAGCGCTAATTTGATGGTACCAGGATCCTTATAAGATGATGCCACATCAGAGAACTCACTCTCCATTTGTATATGGACGAAAGGTCACACAAAGGAAGAAATTAACAAGGCAGGAGGAGATTGCTTACAAAGAACTAGTTTGGCTGAGTCCCTGATCCTAGACTTTGTAACCCGTGAGGGAGTGGGGGGATGAATGCCTCTTATCTAAGCTACTCAGCTATGATATTTGTCAAAGTAGCTTGAACAGTGAAGTGAGGCAAGGGGAAAACAGAGAAACATAGGAAGCGAGAGATGGAGAGGATGTGGGCTAAGGTGATACTGTAGACGGTAGTGTTAAACAGTGATATTCTGTACACAGCTTAACCTCGGAGCCTGTAGGATGGGCTCTGAGGAAACGAAGGCAACGCATGAAAGATGCCCAAAGTCTGGTGACAGCAGAAGAATGTTCCTGGCTGAAATGGGAGCGGGCAAGGACTTGG
The DNA here is from genome assembly GCA_004026605.1 of Ondatra zibethicus. NCBI lineage: Eukaryota > Metazoa > Chordata > Mammalia > Rodentia > Cricetidae > Ondatra > Ondatra zibethicus. The sequence continues at coordinate 28,784 of PVIU01009862.1, read as the reverse complement.
CAGCCTTAGAAAGAAATGGATATAACACCTAAACGTTCGGTTTGGGAAATGATGAGTCCACGAAGCTCATTAGCCATCCAGTAATACATCCAGGAGGTAATTACACACAGTAATTTAGAGTTCAGAGTAAAGTCCAGGGAAAAAAGAAATAAGGAGAAAGGGAGGGAGAGAGGGAGGAAGGGAAGGACAGAGAGAGAGGGGAAGGGAGGGAGAGAGAGAGGGAGGAAGGGAAGGAGAGAGAGAGGGGAAGGGAGGGAAGGAGGGAAGGAGAGAGGGAGGGAGGGAGAGAGAGAGAGAGGAAAGAGGGAGGAAGGAAGGGAGGAAGAACAAAATAAAGGAAAGAAATTTGGTACTTAATAGAGAAATATGTCTTTGGAGCTAAGAGGCTAAATGAGGTCAACACAGAAATAAGAGCAGACGAAAGGAAGTATGTCTGCGTGTAAGGTCGTGGGACACTGACCTGTGGAGATCAGATGGCAGCAGGGAGCAAGGGATGAGGTGAGAGGCTACACGGCTGGCTCCTGCTATATGCCTTCCACAATATGAATTTGCCAGTCTGTATATTTTACATGGAAACCACAAAGAAGGCGGGATTGCTTACACACTTGTCCTCTATGCTCCTGACTAGACCTTAAGCTTTAGGCCACCTTGATTTTTAAGGGTTTTTCTGATTACACTTTCCCATGAAAACCTACAAATGTCTGTCTTTGCTGTCAGCTCCCACTCTGGTCTTCCAGACACTAGAGCCTCTTTATTATTAGCTAACAGCTCTTAATCACTTCTGTCCACAGTGAGTTGATTCTGCATTACAAAGCTGAGATATGGCCTTTTGTGTCCATCCCAAACACATATTAGAACTTGTGCTTTCCTGCTGAAGCTGTACCTCAAGTATTATGGGATATGTAACCTAATAATACTGAGTTCAGGCTATCTTATTTTAAAAAGTCATCACAAAAATAAATAAATATAAATCAAATCAAGAGACAAGGGATAACAACTGAAAGGAATTGTGAGATGATGAGAGTTCATTTTAAAGACAAGAAATATGATAATTTTGTTGTGTCCTTGTGTGAATGATACAGTTGCAAAGGAAAAACAAAGTTAAAGAGAGCAGGACTGTTGCAAGCATGATCTATCCCAGTAGACAGGGGAGCCAGAGCCAAATGTACAAGTGAAGCGCTGAATGGCTATAAAGAGGAAACGTTCACTTAAAGGACCAGGAAGGAGCGAAGGGTCTGTGAGATGTCTCAGAGGAGGAGTTGCTTGCCTGTGCTCACTCCCCAGAACGACGTGGTAGAAGGAGAGAACCAACTCCTCACAAGCTGTTCTCTGACCTCCACACCTGCCGTGGAGCACACACATATGTACACACACACACACACACACACACACACACACACAATAAATAAAAGTAATACTAAGATGAGAGAGAGTACGGAGAGGGAAGGGTTGAAATCTGGAGAAGGTTTTGTTTGTTTGTTTGTTTTTGCTTTTTTTGAGACAGGGTTTCTCTGTAGCTTTGGAGCCTGTTCTGGACCTCGCTCTTGTAGACCAGGCTGGCCTCAAACTCACAGAGATCCACCTGCCTCTGCCTCCCGAGTGCTGGGATTAAAGGCGTGCGCCACCACCGTCCAACCATGGAGAAGGTTTTTAAATTATCTAGAGAAGTTAGAGAGTAAAAAGTTTACTTAATTTAGATGTATTCATTATACATACCTCACATCCCCTGCTACTATAAGTTGCTAAAAATTAGCTGTACTTCATTCAGCTTTCTGTTTCAACAGCTCCCAGGATGGTAACTTACACTTTTGAGTATTAATTGGGCAATTTTGCTGAATATTCATAGAAAGTATGATTGACTTTATGTTGTGTGAGTGATTGAACTCTTCAAGATTTAATAAGAGAAATTTATAAGGAAGATATACAGTTAAATCATTAGCGTAATGTATGACTTTCACTCGCTAGTCACCAAAAATCAGGTTTAAAAAATCTGCAGAAAAGAATGGTAATTCTAATAATGTGAAGTGTGAGCTTATCCCTACTTTCTTAATTGGGCTGACTTTATTAAGAGAAAAAAACCTACGAGTAAAGTATTCATAAGTAAATATAAGACAGGCAAGGCAACATAAACATAAAACGGAACTTTAAAATTGTTTAGTAAGCTGAACCGAGAATCCCCAAGAGTCTGCGAGAGGTTCAAAAGAATCATTGAGATGTACAATAGAAGTGAAACACTGGCTGATAGAGGACAGGTTAGGCACTGCCACAGTTGTTCTGGCAAGGGGAAAGAGCACCGACAGCAAGCTGCCTGCTCTGCTCCTACCATCTAAGCCAGCCCGAGAGAGAGAGAAAGAGAGAGAGAGAGAGAGAGAGAGAGAGAGAGAGAGAGAGAGAGACTGGCCCCCTCTTCCCTTTAACATCAGCAGAGCTGATGCACCATCTCTGTCAGATCAGATAGCCCAAGATCACAGGAAGAGCGAATACCCACTACAGTAGGTCATCCCCTTAAACTTTGAGGCAGAAACTCGCTACATAACGTAGACTACTAACTTTAAGGTCACTATGCTAAACTTGAACTTGGGACCCTTCTACCTCAGCCTCCCAACTACTGAGATGTAAGATGCGTACCTCCATGCCCCACCAAAACAATAGTAACAGACATATACCCACACACAGCTAATGGAAAATTCATTCCGTCGAAGTATATTTTAAAATATGCTTTCTGTTCTACTATGTGGAAGGCTTTGTAAAAACAAGTGTCAACAGAAGAGGTTGTATGAGTACCAAGGGCGGCCACTATACTGAGGCCTTGTGATTCTGAGCAAATCATCATACATGTATATAGCATCCCTTTCCTTTGATGAATGAATAACGAGCTGCAATGCTATCGCAAGGCAAGTATAAATACCACGGGGAATGGCCTAAGAGAGCAGAGACCAGGACCTTGGAAAACACAGCTAACACATATATCACAAGTTAAATTATACCTAAAATTCGAAGTCCTTCTGGACATCCAAGGTTCTCTTCAAATATAACTTCCATTCATGGCTTCTCAAATTCTTCCTATTAAAGAAAATTTCTGCTTTCTTTGCCTATATCTGCCTCCACAGTTCTCTGTCTTAGCATTTACTAGCACCATGCAGACCTGCCTGTTGCCACACTTCCCACCATGATGGTCATGGAATAAACTAACCCTCTGAATCTGTAAGTCCCAGTAAGTGTTTTCTATGTTGCATTGCTCATGGTGTCTCAATCCAGCAACAAAATAATACCTGAAACAACCACCGACCAGTCATACAAGAGGTGCCCGCTGCCGTGACTGTTCTAGGGTAACCAACCATTCTCTGGCTGTTCACAGACACAGGAATTCACATGTGGTGCTGCAAAAGTAGTAACGGACCCAAGCAGGGCAACTGCCACTGCTGTTCTGGAAACAGACATGACGTGCCGGTTGAAACACCTTCTAAATAATGGTGTTCATGACTGTATCGTGCTCCTGTGAGTCTTGTTCAGAGGAGCTTCTATCGCAGTGGGCAGTAGCAGCTGCAGAGACTCCTAATGGTTAAAGTGCCAAGAATAAGAGACAGTTGAATGCTCAGTCATAAGTGGGGAATTTATATCGCCCCATCCAAGCCTTTAGAAATATTCCCAGAGACAGGAAAGAAAGAATGTAAGGGCAGGAAAGGGCTGACTGTTGCGGATTGCTGTACTCTGGGAATGACATGGCCACCGCGCTCTTGAAAACATGAGAGCTGAAATTACCTGCATGAGACAGTCAATCATGGAGGGAGGGGGAGCTAACAAGGCCAGCCTTCCTTGGAGAATTACAAGCAGCTAACAGTTGCTCAGGTCGGGGTGCAGTCTCATTATTTTCTGGAGATTTATAGGCAGCCAACAATTGTTTGGAAGAGAAACCTTTTCATCAATGATGTGACTACAAGTGGTTTTCCATGTTCCTTTAAATGGCTTTTCTTCCATACTCCTCTAACTGATTCTCTCTCTCTCTCTCTCTCTCTCTCTCTGTGTGTGTGTGTGTGTGTGTGTGTGTGTGTCTTTCTCTTGTGTGTACACACACAAATGTATTCATGTACATAAAATAATTTTTTAAACACTCAAATTGCATTTTTTTCAATATATTTTTCTTCTGAGGCTCCTTGGACCTAGTAATTGGTCACTAGTTTGTACAGATGGTAAATTATATTGGAAAGAGGCCTAAACCTTAATCAATAAATCTAAGCCCACATTCTGGTTTTATCAGCTACGTCCTAATCTTTTTTCCTGGAAATTGGAAATTTATAGCACTCCACCCCATAGGACATTTGGAACCACTGGATTCTAAATGGGTCAGTACGCTAAGCATTGTGAACATACTAAAATTAAGAGCTGATGCTGAGAGATAGCTCAGCCATTAAGAACATTTGCTATTCTTGTAGAGGACCCAGGTTTGGTTCCTAGCATCTATAAGGCAACTCACAACTATATGTAATTCCAGTTCCAGGGGATTCAATGTCCCACACCAGGCACATACATGTAACACAGGCAAACCACTCTTACACACAAAATAAAAATGAATAAGTCTTAAAAGAAAATAAATAAAAATGTTAAATTCATTCACTAAGTTTTACCTGGCTCTCTAAGTGTATCCAGCTCTAGGTAAAACACCAAGAAAAAGAAAACAATTACTCATGCTACTACCCGGTCTACTACTAATCCACAGCCCTCCAATTCTGCTAAAGTTAGCACCTGTGCTTTGACTCCTCTCGTGTTCCCACAAGCAGATGGGGCAGAAGCATCACCTTTAAATGCACGGAGAGCTAAAACACTCACTTGACAGCTCACGTCCATTCCTGCCTCCAGCAGCACTTGGACCACCGCCTTGTGACCATTGCGGGCGGCGAGGTGAAGCGGCGTGTGCTTCCGGGTGTTACAGCTCATCAGGTTTGGATGTGCCGTTATGATCATCTTCACCACTCTCAGCCGTCCGTAGAGGGCCGCCAAGTCCAACGGGGTTTCGAGCTTGCTGTTCCTAATCGTCGGGTCCGTGAGCTCTTCCAGGAGAACGGCAACGACTTCCGAGTGTCCGTATTGAGCGGCACAGTGTAGGGCGGTTTCGTTCTCATTGTTCTGTTCAGGCCAAAGATACAAAAGGCATGTCTTCAGAGATGTAATTAACTATCAGAAACAATGATTTAAAACTTGGCATGTGTGGAAATGTAAATTTAAATGTAATATATTTGGAAAGTATATCTGATTTATTATATTTGATAAAATAATCATCATGTTTTAGTCTTATTACTTCAATGTTGAGAAATCAAACTTTTCTCTACATCATATAGTCCAGCTTCCAAGAATGATGACTTAGCCATGATAGTCAGTTCCCCTGCTGGGTCCAGATGGCCAATGTTCCCTTCACTGTACGTGCCTCCATTATATTTGTTAATAAGCAAGATAAATAACAATTATAACATACTTTTAATGGCTGACTTTGCAGACAAGACTTGAGATGATAAATTCTTGATGATGAGAGATTTACAGAAATGTTACCCAACTTGTTTCATTTTATTTTAGATAAGTAAAAACCATTGCTTTCATAATAAACACGGTCAGTAATAAATATAAATCATTGCTTCTCTTCTTGGCAAAAAAGAATGAAGAATCCTGTCCCTAAGATAAGATCCTTTTGAAAACACAGGTAAAAACCAAGCCTAGAACCACAGGCAGACAAGCAGCCAAGAACACCAGAGTACTGCATCTGCAGCTGACAGGAATTCCTATTGAAAAACCAAACAGATTTCTCTAGAAATTTAACAAGGTTTCTGATTTTGATTTTTAATGAATTCAGTAACAAGGCAAATTGACCCGTCATCCAAATTGGCATGGATAGATGGGGTTCTTGTCAGTCAGGAGAACTGTGAAGAAGAAATATTGACAGAAGTGAACTGATACTGAATGAGGACTCTAGAGAGAAAGATCGGCTGCCCTAACCATAGTTAGTGCTGGGCATCAGACACAGGTGCTTTTCCTGTCTCTACTCACTTAGTCCTCATTAGAGGACGGGAGCAATCATTATCATCACCCTCACCTGTAGGGTGAGGCAACTAAGGCACCGAGCAACTGGATAGTAGGTCTTTGATTCCACAGACATTCCAGGGTGTGTGGGGGAACATGAAGTTAGACACTATGCTTCAAGTCTCTTTGTATTTCCCTACAGCCTGTGGTGGGACAGCATCACCGTTGATGCACAGCTAAGATCCACTTGACAGCTCACATCTCTTCCCACAGGACCGCTGAGGACAGTATTGTGAGGTGGCATGTAGCCCAGGATTTAAAGCAACCTGAAGTCTGAACTATCAACATAGACCACCTTCCGTCATAACGGTGGGGATTATACACACTGGCCAGACAGCTACAAACTATCAAACCCTGTCTCATTAACTCCTAGAGAAATCTTACAAGTTTGGTACTAATATATCGGCTTCACGGATAAGGAGACTAAAATTGAAAATGTCACGCTACATTGAAGAAGAATTGGGATCTTTTGTACCTGCCAAAACCTAAAGCCTACACTCTCACTGCCTCCATCTGTGGCTACAATGCAGTCTTAAACTTTTCAAGAGATTCCACCCAAAAAGCAGTGAGTTGAGAGGAAATGGCTTCTTAAATAGTAGCTCCTACAGAAACAAAAAGAACAATTCAAACCCAGATATTAATCTTCCAGGACCAAAAACACCCCAGACTTGTGCTGGACCAAAGAAAATTGTAAACCAGTAAATTAAGGGGCCAGAGGAAAGATTTGAAAACTTAAAGAGATGTGACTGGGTAGGGTGGGGTGCACTGGGAGAAAGAGGCTCCTTACTCTGTGTGTCTAGTATCAAGACAGGGCAATAGGAGGAAAAAGAACATAGAGGCAAGCTACTCTTGAGAGACAGTGGACAAATAGCTGGGGTCAGACAGATGGAAGGGAAATCTACCTGTAGGTATCTCTTTCATTGTTTGTAAGAATTAACCTTGTGTTTAGTTTGGCTGTTTTAGTATCATTTCCATCTACACGGAGACTGACTACCTATAGTTTTAGACTTCCTAATTTTTTTAATCTCACTATTCTACCAGCTTGATAAGAGCCCCCAAGTTTATTACTTTCACACGTGAAAATATGACAGAAAAATATGCTTCCTGACCAACCCAATTTTCTCTTGGTCTAAAAAAGGACTGAAGCTCATTTCTCAAACTGTAACAGCTCTCTGAGAAAGAGAAAGGCCAATCATGAAGTAATGACTCCTCAAAGATCTAGTTTTCCATGACCCTTAGCCTAGAAAAATAAGAGCAAAATCATAAGTTCTTCTAATAATACCAATTAGTGCTATTCAAATCTCAGGAGAAATTATCTCCATCATTAAAGACCTATTTAGGAGACAATGTTCACAGATTTTTATCCATTATCAACACATGCTTGGGTTTTCTTACCAGTGGAGATTACAATTGTGGAGTCTTTAAAAAGGCAAGATGATATACTTGTGTCCATACTCCCTAGCAGCCTTAAGAAAAAAAAAGGTCCTACTTAAAATGAGTAGACGGTGATGATGGATTGATTAACAATTGCTTGTGTATCTATAGAGAACGTTATTCAAAGGTTCTCAGTTCTTCGTCTTTAACCAAATGGTGTTCTCTGAATACTCAAGAGTGTGACAATGAGTGACTGAAGAAAACGGCCGACAAAACCCATCTACCCAAAGACCTGTGTTCAAAGTGAACTACCCACCACAAGGAGAGCCCAAGCTCCAGGAAATGGCAAGGACAAAGTCCTTTTGAGATGAGGGTACTATGGGGGACAAAGTCCTTTTGAGATGAGGGTCCTCTGGTTTGGTTGTTTTTTTTTTTTGCCTCAAAAGTAAATTAAGGAGGAAAATAAAGACAAGGCGAAAGGAGAGGCAGGTAAACAGACATAGAGCACAGAGCATGAGAAGAAAAAATAACACCACACTTTCTACATTATTGCCATATAGTACCAGAGTTTGTCTTTCTTACTCTTAATTAATTAATTGTGGAGAGCTTCATTCATGAGCACTGCATCCACACCATCCTGCCATCCTTCCCTTCCCTTCCCTTCCCATCTCCCAACTCCTACCCTGCTGCCCTCCCTACCAAATCCATAACCCCATTTAGCACTGGCCTGTATGTGCGTGAGTCTGGGGGTATACTTCCCCGTTTTATTCCATAGCCGTCATTTGCATCACTGCTTTTGTACAAAATAGAATAGCAAACAGGACCTACCTGGAAGTGTTAGGTCCCTCATTCACAACCCATTTGATCCCGGAACCATCCTCATCTGTGTAACAAGAACATTGTCTTCTCTATAAACCATGCAGTATGGTTCACAAACCAAAAAATAACATGTACGGATTTTTTTCCAAACATTAAAATGTAAGACCGAATTATTTTTAAACATAGACTCCCTGATATTTTTAATATGGATGTTTTATAATCTCGGTAGAAGCCCCAAGGTTATTTTTAAAGCATGAAAATACGACATAGAAAAACATGCTTTGCTAACTGGTGTTATTAAACTTACAGTACATAGAAACCAATGACACCACAGTCCACAATTTCGGTCAATTATTCTCAGCAAAGGTCTGAAATATTAAACGAAAAATTCCAGAAATAACTCAGACGCCCTAAATCACATGCTGATTTGAGCATGATGGAATCTTGAACCGTTCAATGCTAGCTCAGTCCTGACACGAATCATCCCCGACAACACTTACTGGTCATCTCATCCATCAGACCCACCGCGCTACCGCAGAGCTCGTATGAAGTCACCCACGGCACCGAAGCAATGATGCAAAGGAGGACCACGACGTGATACACAGATGGACAAACGAACTCTGGCACAGTGTGGCAACGCAGCAAAAGTATGAGGAAAGCATTAAATGAGATCATTAAAACAAAAGGGATAACTAATGAAATACAACAAAAGCATTGGCGCTTTTCCAAGTAACAAGGAAAGCATTTTGAAATGAAATAGCTTACAAATGCTTTCCAAAAGAAAACCTGAAGGGACATAGGGGATTATTGGTACCAAGATTTCCACTGGGTTATTGATCAACAATGTACCCCACATAGGGAAAGGGGGACAACCATATAAGAAGTCAAAGGTCCTCTTCCGAAACCACAATGAAACGCTACGGTGCATAAATTCCATGTCATGACTGTGTAATTGGCTAAGGAGCCGAAAACCCTTTTGAAATATTGACTGCATTTCTCAATAGATAGATCATGGGCAGATTCTTCTTCTCTAAGGCCATGGCCCCATACAGACAGCAGGGATGAAAATCCCTACTACACTAGGCTGTGATATGGATTAAGGTAATGCAGATATGGTCCTCTGTCCAGCTCCTGACACCCAGGAAACGCTCCGTAAGTAATAAGATGTAGGATGGTAACATTAGTGTGAAGCCCTAGAATCTGAGTTCAAGTTTGGGTCACCCAGGGGCATGTGGCCTTAAACAAGTTACTTAGCTTTACTGAGCTTGGTTTTTCATCTATAAAATAGGAAAGGTAATTTCATTTCAGAAAATTACTGTAAGAATTAAGTAACATTGTGCAGGTGGAAGCACTCAGAACAATGACTGATTTCCCTTAGTAAATGTGGATTTTTGTTCTTTCTTGATGTTGTTTAAATACGTAAATGTTTCTAATTAGCTAGAACACTTCTATGCCATTGGGAGGGAGCTAAAATTCAAGTCACATATAAGAATAAAATCCTCACATCTGACTCTCAGGAGTAAGGGTATGGGGGCGGGGAGATGGATTTCGAATTAAATGTCCCAAGGTGCTGGGAGGACAGTTCAGCCGGTAACATCCCCACAAACATGGGGATCTAAGCTCCATCCTCGCAACCCACATTAAAGTTTAAAAAAATGGTGGTGCAGGCTTGTCATCCTGGTGCTGAGGGAAAAGGCACAGAAGGGTCCCTGGACTCACCAGCCAGCCAGAAAATCCAGTCAGTGAGCCCCAGGTTTCAAACAAGGTAGGCAGTACCTGAGAAATAACACCTGCCTCAGCTTCTATATACACATTTACACAAGTACCTGTGCACTAGGGCAGGCGGGCAAGCGGGCACACACACACACACACACATCCACACTTGCATGTGCCTGCACAGACACCAACAACAAAAGTCTTAAGAAATGTTCAACTTGCTACCAACAAAACTACAACACACAGTAATAGAAATGCAAAAAAAAATTTTTTTGAATTCCAATCTCAATGTTCAATATTACCAAAAACAAGTGTTTCTCTCAAATCCTACCAATATAGTTATATCATCTAAATATTTCAGCTTTCAATTATAAATGAATACTGGATGTTTCTTATTTTTGTGTCATTTAAAGAACAGTTGTTTATATGAATTAACATCCTTTTCTTTAACCTCAGGTTTTTCCACTTGGTTATTTCAGGCTGGCCTTGTGCCATGCAGACAATTTTAAAGATAAACCACCAGATGGCTCATCCTGTAAAGGAGCTAAATTCTAATTTCTCAGAAACAGAAAAGAATTCTCACGGATTTCCTTTTAGCATAGGACGATGATAAAGATACCCATATCTGTCATTTTTTTAAAAGATGAACACATTCTAATTTTGAAATCCTACATTTGGGCAACATAACAAAACCCAAATTTTAATTGTCATAAAAATTAATGAGGTACTTTCCCAACAAATAAAATACTTTTTGCTGATTAATCCTTCCAACATTATATCTGATTAGAAAAATATTCTTTACCTTTGTTATTTAAAGCTAGTGTTATTTTTCATTCTTACTTACTCTTAATTTCAGCCAAGGGTCGGCGAAGTCTATAGCTATTTAAATAATATGGTAAATGTCCTTTAATTAGAAACGTTTGCACTACAGTAATCTATTTACATTGGTATTGGACAACCGCCAACCTGCTGCTTAATGCCATCGCCGTATCGCAATTGTTGGACTGCATGCTGATTTCAAATATAGTTTTACAGAATGGGAACAGTAGGGGGCATGCAAAGCTCGAGATGTCTATTATACTGTATTAGGAGGCCATATTTCACTCTTTCAGATCTGCACTCTCATCTGTTTCAATGCTCAAGGTTGAATTCCTCTTTAAGTATGTTCATTGTTTATAATACAGACATTATGTCCTGCAAATACTCTGCCTTTATCTGCCATGATTATAATGCTCTGTGGTGTTCAACTTACTCCAGACAACTCTCTCTCTCTCTTCCTCTCTCTCTCTTTCTCCTGTGTGTATATGATGTGTGTGTGCGTGTGTGTGTGTGTGTGTGTGTGAGATTAGAGGAAATTTTTAACTATGAATCTAGAAACTGTGTACATTGAATTTTACATACTGATTCCCCAAAACTGTACTTAACTGTGAAAATGCTACGTAAATGGAAAGCATTATGCAAATGATCATTGTAAGCATTGTGTTCGCATGTGAAATTCTATTAAAGAACACTAATTCTCATTACAAACATAAATACTGTTCTATCTTTAAATATTCAGGAGATAAAAATGGATGATTATGTAAGGCATGCAAAAATTGTGCAGTGATTTCCTATACGTGTGATCTTTTCTAACAAAGTGTCTTCCCAAATGCGCTAGAACCTGTGTGTCATAGCCAAGCCTGTAGTTTCTGTTCATCACATCCAAACCCACAGAGTTGTTCCAATTTCTCCTTTAGGGAGTTCAGAAGTAGAATGACTTGGAGCAGGTAAAGAACAACGTATTCACTACTTCAACATGGCTTTGCCCTGGCAGAATGAGCAAGTAAGTGACAAGGTGAGCAAGCATTCGGCGAGGGCACCTGTTCATTGACTCGGGAATGGGAAGGTCCGTGATGGATGAGGATCTTCACGATCTCCACATCTCCTCGCCAGGCAGCCAGGTGGATGGGGAAGTAACCTTTGTTGTCCGCTACATTTGTCGACGCCTCGTACTGAAGGAGCTTGAGAACTATATCCCTGAGGGAAAGAGAAAACAAAAGGAAAGAAGAAAACAACAGAAAAGAAAATAGGCTGAACAACACAGGTTTTTATTAGATAACCATGTATGCTTACTAGAGACTAGCTGGCTCTTATAGCCGTCATTCAAGGTACTACCATTTAAGATCGGGATTAAGAGTTCACATAGTGGATATACTATTTTACTTACATAGAAAGTACTCAAAAGCCCTCCCAAATCTCTCTCTCTCTCTCTCTCTCTCAGACACACACACACACCATACATACACACACATCATACACACACACCATACACATACACACACACATCATACACATAATACACATACACACACACATCATTCATATACACACACCATACACATACACACACACACACACATCATACACATACAAACACACATGCACGCACGTGCGCATACACATGGGTGTCCATATATGCAGAGCATTGACTAAGCGGTTAAATTACTTAATAGAATCCATTTGGACAATATATATTCTATTTCATTAAATGAATGAGTTAAGTCAATAAAACATTATATCATCACCTCCTCCTGCTTGGTGAATGAATTGTCTTTCCCAATAACCTAAATCTAAGGACTAGCCTGAACCAAAGCCGAATTTATAAGCAAACCCACTGTTTCCCAAAACTACCATGTACCAAGATGAATTTGGGGGGCTTAAATGTCACCCCTAGAGAGAACAGGAATGAAGTAATTAAGATGTATATAAGAGAAATTTAGGTCCACGGGTAGGGGAGCTAACAACCCAAGTATAGTACTAGATCACGATTCAAAACCAAGCTCTGGTAGCTGTTCAGACCACAGCACACAATGTGATTGAATGTCTGACCCATCCTGCTTTCCTTTTTCTCCTACAAGTCCGGGGAGTGACCCCAAGAATGGAATTCAGGTAAGGGAGAAGTTCCATCGGTGGTGCAGTACTGGGACAGCTCACGTGCAACCTATAGGCTTCTTTATTTCAAACCCACCAGACTCCCAGAGTAAAAACCTTCACTGAAATAACCTTAGAAAGAACTGATTAATAATTCCTAGTATACATTATACTTAACTTTGCATAAAACGATCCAAAAACGCAATTCTAAACCAAAGTTGCACTTTCATTTGACTGCATTTGGACTCAAATTCTAATAATTCATTAAGTGAAACCCAACACAGACTCATGTGTAAAGGCAGGCAAAAATAGTTATGTATGTACCATTATAAACTGGTTTATCTTTAGGTTTAAAATTAATCACCAATAGAAATAATGAACATAACAGAAAGACCTGAATTTAAATTTTTCATGAAGTTAAACTAAGTCATAAATGAGAAAAATGAGCGGCCGTTTAGAAAGAAATGAGATCAGAATCCCATTAGTTCACAAGAAATGGATGTAACACAACATAACAATAAATGGTAAATCACACCGCCCGAAATACAGCCTAGCCAGCAGCTGCAGGACATAAGAAATTGCATTGAAAGAATATGTCATGAAATACGTATGCGTTCCGAAGAATCTTAATCTTCTAATGGTAAGATTTCTGAGAAACGAAGGCATAAATTCTCTCTTTTAAGAGCTGATTGTATTTTCACATGTGTGGATATGTGTGTCCGGGTGTGCACAGTATATATGCGTGACTGTGGAGACCAGAATACATCGGATCCCCTTTGAGTTGGAGATACAGGCAATTATCGGCCGCCCAGCGTGGGTGCTGGGAACAAGCCCTCCGGAACTGCTCTTAACTGCTGAGCCCTCCTTCCAGGCCCATAAATTATTTCCTAACGTGTCCTTTAGAATTTAGTATTTAACAGGATCTGAATTTAGAAGGCTGGGATTTGTGACGCAGCTATGCAAGTTACCCGACTCTTAATTTTGGCGGCGTTTTCTCTTCCTTTCTGGAAAAGACTCTGGAGCAACAGAGCAGTCCTGACGGCTACAGCCTGGTAAGGCTACAAAATGGGATGACTTGGAGCCTACTGTGTAAGCATGAGGATTTGTATCAAATAAGAACATAAACAAAGAGAAGAGAAATCAGACTTTGACTCAGCTCCCATGACTCTCCTGTCTCTGCCATGTAAGAGCTGTTTTAGAGTCTTAGATTCTGAGATAAGTAAATGACCGGTGAGAAAAAAGGATTCAGTCAATAGTTCTGAGTAAGAAAAACCCACTAAGAATCTAGCTTGAAGTCCCAAATCTCTACTAGTTAATAACTTAGTTACTTGAAGCAAATCAAGTCTTTCCTTACCTCTTTGACTGCTAATATGGAATTTAGATATTACATTCTGCTCAGTTCCAAAGGGCTGCGGTACAAACCAAATGAGAAGGCTATGGCTGTGGATGCTACACCATCCACACTATTCTCAGACAGGCTGCTGTCCTGTTGAACAATTCCAGTGATTCTTTTAAAAACGGGGGGAGGGGGGAGTAAAAATAAAACCAAAGGAGGCTGGTCAAACTAAATACCTAGTTCTAAGAAGAATTTGTCCTAGAATAAAATCGATTTCTCCAAATTCATGGTAAAGACAATTATGAGAAAGCTTTTAATTTCATTTCTTAATATCTATGAAAATAAAAACAATCTTAAAACTAACTCTTCATAAAAAAATGTTTCTTACTTTTGATATAGGTTGGATTTATGCCCAAGAATTTATGAATCAAATTTACTTACTATTATAAACTATTAAGACAGTGGACACCCAATCTAACTATGCTATCTAGAAATGGGCCCTAGGGGGCATGAATAGAAATAAGTAAATAAGTAAGGTAATTGTGGTAGAGCCAACTATGGATTTCACTGGTTCTATAAGAAATACAGGAAGAAACATATACATGCATGTCCACTAGCCTTGTGGTAACTTGCATCACCTTGGGACTCTGCCATCAAGAATAACATCACCAGATGTGGGTCTTTAATGCTCCACAAAATTAAATTTCAGGCACTTTCTACAGCTCCTAAATTAAAGGTGTAGTAGAATACGCACTCAGTATTCTTACTTTTATTTAGTTGAACCATATCTCATTTAGAAACACCAACAAATGAAGACGCTGAGAGTGCTTCACTACCTGGAATAAAATCCCATTATATAATTGGCATCTGTGGGGTAAGTAGCAGCAAAATGATGCCTGCATTTCCCCTTTCTTTCTAAAGTTACCCGGCCTTGGATATCTCATCATAGTAATATAACACAGGCTGAAACACCTTTCAAGGGGGAGATAACAAAAGGAAACATTGATGGGAACGAAGCTTCTATCATCTTTAACTCACACCCAAAATTCAGAATTTGTCCTTTAACTCCAGTTTTTATAGGCGGTAAGCATTCACTGTTTACCGTGAAAATTTATGATACACTGAAAAGTGTTTCTTTCTAAACAGTGATTTATTCTAAACATCTGTAATGTATATACAACATTGAGATTATTTACTACCTAAATCAGAAAGGGATAATCTATATGCTTATAAGTTACAAGGTCATAACCAAATATTATCTTTTTAAATTTATTACATTTGTTTATTTGATTGGGGGACACCCATGTGTAGAGGTCAGAGGGCACCTTGAAGTAGGATGTCTCCTTCCACCATGTTAGTACTGACCATGGGATTGAACCCAGGTCATCAAGCTTGATAGCAAAAGCCTTTGTCAACTGAGCCGTCTTGCTTCCTGTCTTAGTTGTCTCAGTTGCTATCTCGATTTTTAAATGTGTTCATTAAGGTTCTTATTTTTGTACAGTATCAAGGGATTGGATCCGGACTCTGGCTGTATAAGCGAATGCTTTAGCTAACATGCCTGACATTTTTTACTTTATTCTAAGAAAAGGCCCTGCCCAGTTTAAGGATGTTCTTCACTCTGGGATACTCTTGTGTCAACCCCTGAGTGCCTGGGAGGAAACAGGTACCACTCCATAAATGTGCAGACCTTTAAATTTTCTTCTAAACCTTTATTTAAGTTGAGTTTTATGACCTTATTCAGATATGTTAGCTAGTGAAACAACTAAGTTTAGACTCAGTTTGTAAACACACTTATTAGACTTCCAATCAAATAAGTACCTGGTGGTTTTACTGAACTGTAAACATAATGAGGAATTAATAAACTGTCATTAACCCTTTTTATTCTGTATCTAGAGGTATCAAACCTAATAATAATTAAATAGCCTCTTCATACAGGCTTATAAAGAGCAAATTAAAATTTGAGTACTTTTTATATTGTTTAAATTTGAAAAATCACAGAAATACTAACTCAATATTATGACTTTTTATTTTCAATTAGATTGTATCTAATCATGTGTTCGGAGGTGCCAACAGACTGTGCTGAGTGTGCTTCATTCTTTAGATAAGATATTAAGTTCACTGATGATGTCTATAGATTAGCAAGTAGCAAAGCAATCCCTGCATTTTACAAATAAAGTAACAATGTTTCTTACAGTCACCACTCAATAACGGGTTGTAAGATACAGTTAGCATCTGATAACTGACTGTGATCCAGGGTTAAAGGTGTGACTTAGTGACAAGGTACACACTTATCATGTACATCATGCATGCAACAAGATGTTCAGAAATCCTAATATAAATGTGGTGGATGGGGTCACAAAGAAAGTAATTTTATTACCAGAGGCAAAATAAAATATTAAATCAAAAAGTAATCCAATTTAGATAATTTCATTCTTTTGTGGCTTTAAGGTGATATATGTAAATTCAGATAAAAATACAATATTTTAAAGTACTGGCTTTTCTACTTTCATTTGTATTCATGTTCTGATAAATATAAAAACATTTCTGATTAATACTAAATAGCTTTGAAAAACTTCAGAATAAATTCTAAGCAAGATTAAAGTAATTGGTAAGACCAACTTTGATTTTTTTCCTTTTCCTTTTTTTTAACAAGATCCCTTGTAACTACATTACAGCCAATAATGTTTATTTTGTCCTGCTGCTTGTCAGTAAGTCTCAGAATAGCAGCTTCATCTGGCTACAAAATTAACCAGAGAAACTCTCAAAGTCCATAAGGCTAGATCTGAGACTTTCCCGAGGCTATCCACTTCTCTTCAAAGCAAACAAAGTCTCAGGTCTGTGGTGTGCCAAGAAGACTTGGGGACACACACTCCACTCTCATTGAAGTTTCTTTATAGACTGAATTCAGACTTACAATTTCTAGATTATGGAAATAAAAGCAATAAAATCGAAGGTGCCTCTAGTTATACCAACATCTTCAGATATCCGATTATAAAATTTTAGAATATTCCTTTCATTTTAAAAAAACTAAAAAAAAGCAAAAGCAAAACTATAAATAACTTACTCTTTCAATTCTAGCCACAATCTAACATAGAATTTAGATTACAGATTCTAGAGTCTATAAAGTATTAAATCCTAAAAGAAATAAAAGAATAGAAACTATTTTAACTCTACACATACCATATTATATATTATAATTATTATATATAATATATTATATATACATTTCCAAGGAATAAAGAAATTCATTGACACTTATTTAGTATCCAAGTAATATCACAACACAGCCAATATAGTTTGATAAATAAGACTGAAGAAAAATAAGAAGACATTCCCTAATTAAAGAAGGGAAATAAAAGGAAATATAAGTACTTGAGTTTAATTTTGAAAAATGTTATTGAGAAAGATAAAATTATTTTTTGAAAAATAGCTAGGCATGCAATTCTGGCCCTTGGAAGATGGAGACAGAATAATAAGTCTCTCAGAGTCAGCTTGTAAGAATCACCCCTCCCCCAAAGAAAAAGACAAGCAAACAACAACAGAAAAGAAAGAATAAAAGTGGGAGGGCACCTATTAAGGGAGCTGTACCTGTCAGTAGAGAGCTTGCCTAGCATGTAGGAGGTCTTCATTCCCACCCCAGTGGGAATTAATTAACTAATTAATTAACTATTTAGTTACAAAAATAAGGCAACATTACAGAGGGGAAAAGGAAAGTCGAATAGGAAAGAGGCATGGGAGAGAGAAAACAGGGTAGAAGAGGATGGAAAAAGAAGAGGTGGGGAGTTGGGGGGTGAGGGAAGACTGGGAATACTATTCTATTCTCTTCTACTCAGAAGAGAATTAAGGGATTCACAGTGTGAATTGTTTGCAAGCATCCCTAGTAGATTTTGTTCTATTGACCATGATTCTTCTGCCATTTGAAGGTAATAACTTTCCATTTTGTCATTGAAAATGATCCAGGAAACCACCAACAGAGCACAGTTTCTGTTGGCTCCAGCCTGGCTGATTGGAGACGAATTACTCTGTGAGAAGCGGCATATCACAGGGAGGAAATGCTTGTCCGTTTGTGGATTAACTAGTGTTGATAAACAAGGACGCCCAGTGAAATGCGCCAACGAGGAGGAAATGGATTCAATTTGCAGTGTGAAAGCTTAGGGCTGGTCACATGTTGGGAATGGGGGAAAACTGTATTAAAAGGAAAAGAATAAAATACAGGACCCTGCAACATTCTTCCCGGCTCTGTGAGCCATGAACTTTAGCCTAGAGACTACATGTACAGAAACAATCTAGGAACCACAACAGCAACAAGAATGGAAAATGCTTTGATATCATCTGCTTGGGTTTACTAGAGAAAAATACAACATAATAAAAGGTTAATTGCCTATCCTAAAGAAGTGTCGTTCCTTTATACCTTCGATGATAATTTTATCTTCTTAAAATATCTTTTTTTCTTTTTTACTTAAGACAACATTATTTAGAATACTCACAGGATATGCTAATTGATAATGCTGGAAGATATCTTAGAAATACATAATGTGTCAGAGAACAGCCAGAAAGAAGTTAAACACAGGGGGCCGTAACATGGAGAGCTGACAAAAGCCTATGCTTTTTCCCAGAATGCTGAGGTTCTCAGTACAAACCCACCTGACCATCAAAGTGGCCACCACATTGTTTATCCAGAATGGCCAGCTTTGTCCATCTATCCCATAAGAGGCATTGGGTGGGATAAGTGGTGTCTAAGTGAAAACATTTATAGGTAATTTAAACATACCAGACTCAAGAAGTAGCCCTTTAATCCAGCTTTCAGAACCATTGCACCATAATACAAAACCGAGAAACAAACAATGCATGATGTATATATCAGAAATGGAAGCAATGGAGACTGTGCAGCCAATGTATTTGATACACACTAAACTGGGGCTAAAAATGTTATAATTAACACAGTTTAAAGGTAAACAGCGAGCAAGTTAAATACTTCTCCTGTGCTTTGCTCAAAGCATATTCTATAAGATGATATTGAGAAAACTGTTACTAGAAAGTATTTGACAGATAAATGAGCTCATCAGACAAAATCAAAAATAAATAAGTAAAGAATTTCTGCATTGAACAGGATGCTTGGAAATACCTAGCTGGGCCCTATTTTCTTTATGCCAATCTTAGTGATTACTGTTCAATTTACACTATAGTCTTCACTTTATATACTGATAACAGGAACAAACAGTTATATTTTCCAGGTCATCATGTGTAAATCAGCAATGTTCACTAAATAAATTTGCTGAAAATTGAGAAAGTCTCTGAGTCCTAACCTGCTTTCATACAGTTTATAAGTGTTTATAGTGACCCTGTAAGAAAACAAGAAATGAGTGTAACTCAGAGTCAGACCCCAGACACTGGATACATCAGGCCCCATAGACTTTCCCTTCATCAGAAACCTGAACTCTGAATTAAGTGAAAAAGAAACATCATTATTTGAGACTTAACCTGATTTAAGTTTGCCTTGGAATCATGCAGATACAATAAGAATAAATAATATTTTCACCTTTTAAGGAGATGTGTGAGCAGAGCATGGTGACTCAGACCTGAAATCTGCTTTTCCGAGGTACAGGAAGAGGGTCACGAGACTGAAGCAAAGTGGGAATATATAGGCAAGAGCCTATCTTCAAAAGGAGAATAAGGACAGACAGACAGACATGCAAACATATTCTCCATTCTATAGAAAAACAATTTAATAATAAAAAACCCTGTGAAAACAAAACATTCTAAGATAGATGGCACATGATTACACAATATAAAAATTAACACATAAAAATAAATGTAATTTTGCAATCTAGTACTAAGAATCCAAATAAGAAAACATTACACTTATAATATTTTATGCAATTCAAATGATTCTTTAAATATACTGATAACATTAGACGTACATAATAAGTTTTAATAGCAAAACTGTTGTAGTAATAAGTAATGATGAACTGTAAATTTTTTGAAGTTGGAGTTTTATGGTCACCAGGCAGATCAAGTATAACTAAGGCCTGTGTGTTTCAAATTTAAATAAATACTTGTGGGAAGGGAATATACATATCCCTTTTTGTTTTTGTTGTATTGTGTTTTATTTATTTATTTATTTATTTATTTTGCTATAGGCTCTCATGTAGCTCAGGCTGCCCTTGAACTCACGATGTAGCCAAGGATGATCCTGAACTCCCGATCCTCCAGCCTGGGCTTCCCAAGTGCTGGGATACAGGAATGATTTGACTAGCACACCCCACCCAAACACTAACGTGAAATGAAAAGAGCCAAACCTGGGGAAACTAACTTGCATCATTCCTGCAGAAGAAAGACAAAAAAGGAAAGGGAGACACAGAAAAGGTGACCTTCTTCTCCTGGTAGCAAAAGAGAGAACATCTGTGTCCCCAGGAAAAGGCAGCCCATCTTATCACTAAACCATTAGGTTACCTCGATAAAATACCAGATATAAAGTACTGGTTGTAGCTGTATGTTCTTTCATGCTCCATAGCGTAAACTAGCATAGTAATTAAAACATTAATTCCGTAAGATCAAATAGTTCAGAGCTGAGAAAGGTGATTGTGGATGATAGAGAAAATCATATGTGCCCATGGCTTATAAGGCCAGGACTCTAGCAAGAATCTACTTCTATGTTTACGGGGTATAGGCAAATGTCAAGAGAAAATAAGTAGCAGTTTTTATCCGCTTTCCCTAAAACCACACAGGATTACCATGGTCCTGTCTCTGCTTCCAACACTCTTGTGTGATATGTTTTACTACCTCTTGGATCACTTCTTTGAATTAACATTCTAAATACATTCATACTCAATGATATTCCTCCCAAGCTTAATTCGTCAGTGTTATCCTCCCTAAATTGCCTGAGACCAGAAGAAAGGCATCAACAGACAGAACTAACGTTATCAGATTACACGTAACTAAATACATACAACTTCCAGTCCAGACAAGTGCCACTTACCTATGTCCATTTAAGGCTGCGTGGTGTAAAGCGGTGTAACCTGAACTGTCCGTGCAGTTCACATTGGGACCTCGCCAGATGCTGCAAACAAAACACAAGTGCAGGGTTAACCGCTGCGCAGAGTCACGCTTGCAAGAGCCACACAGTCCCACAGCAGGCGGTATAGAGCATATGAAATCTGCAGTTTTGTAGAAAATGAACGCCATCTTTCATGCATACCCCAGAGGGCAACTTCATTTATTTGACATAGAGAAATTCAACAGCAAATGTAACCATCTTCGGAAATTATTGGTGAATGTATATTCACTGCCACGCATTAAGTTTGGATCCAATATTTCCCCCTTACTCCCTTTTATTACTTAAGTATTAACATCCAGATATTATACACTAAATAATAAAGATTTGTAACACTTGCCCCCACTTTTCTATCGCACTCACTCCGGCATGGCAGAGATTTGTGTGCACTATAACACATTTTTACATCCTGGGAAGAACATAAACTCTTCTTGATGTCCCATTGCTACCAAGAAAGTGTAACTCATGTTTCATAAACTGAAAATAAATTGACGATTTGGTCTACTGCAAACCACAAGAAGATCCCAACAATTATGTACCTAATATAGGCTTTACTATACAATATATTCTGGAGCTAACACAGAAATAGAAAAGATCTTTCTATAGATGATCACTTCAATTAAAGAAATTATTTTTAGCCTTTGGAAAAAATAAAGCATTGGAAGATGCTTTTCTAAGGTCAAGATAAAGATGAATTTATCTGCTGTTCATGCTAACATTGAAATTATAAAAGATACTAAATGACAAATTCATATTCACGAAATATTTATAATGCATTTTCTCTTCAAAACCTGGTCCTGTCACCTTCAAGGAGTGGTTTTCCATAGCTAAACAACAGCCCTCTGAAGTTCAACTCTTTATTTGTAAAATGGAGATGACGATATTAACCCCATTTTACAGTGTCATTGTGAGGATCAAATAAACCAATGCTGATAAGGCCCATAGGAAGACCGGTTACTGGTAGAGACCTCTAATCTTAATAGGCAGGAGACCAAGAGAGGACCGTTAGACAGCCAGCTTCAGTTATACAGTGAGCTCCAGACCATGCCAAACTATGGTGTAAAATCTGGTCTCAAAAAAAATAAACAAACAAAAACTTCAAAAGCCAAAACATCACATACAACAACAATGCTAGAACAAAATACTAACATATAAGGAAATGCATAAATAAAATGCAGAAATATTTGTGGACTAGAAAGATGACTCTATGGTTTAGACCACTTGCTGTTCTTGCAGAGGACCCAGGATCAGTTCCCAGCACCATAACATGGCAGCTCATAGCCATCTGTATGTCCAACTCCAGGAGACTGGTGCCCTAGCTCGACCTTCATAGAACAACTATGCGTAAGTGCACACACGCACACACACACACACACACACACAAGCAAAAGAGAAAACAGAGATACTGCAATGATTTCCTTCATAGAGAATGAAAAACTGTTCCAAATGAGAGCTCACAACATAGTTAAACAAAAGACAGGAAGGGTCATTTCACAATGATTAGGAACCTCATTTGACAAAAATACAGGATATTTTAAGTGATTTTTTTTTTTACGTATGACAAGAGATCTTCAAAATACATTAAACAAAACCTGACACAACTGGAAAGAAAAAAAACCTACATACCTATATCTTAAAAACAATTTAAATGCCTCAATTGATAAAATAAAAAGAAAATCAGTAAGGGATTAAATAATATTATCAACCAACTTTACCTAACTAAAATTTATGGGACATTCTATGCAATAATAAGAGAACAATAAAAGTTTTTTGCAAGTAAACTCAGGATATTTATCAAAACACAGCAAACTGTGAACCATAAGAGTCTCAGTACATATGAAAGGATTCAGATCAAGCTGCATTCCCTAACTACAGCGAAATTAAATTAGAAATCACTAGCACAGAGGTATCTGAAAACCCCAGTGCTCGCAGCTAAATAACTTCTATGTCAAGGAGATAACAAAAAGGAAATTGCGAAGTATTTTAAACTTAAAGAAAACACAACAAACAAAAACTCTCCATATGAAAGTGTCGCTAAAAGGGAAGCTGGTGTCACGAAAATGCCTAGTTAGGTCAGAAGAAAGGCCTCAAACTGATCACCTCAGCTTCTGCTCTAAGAAACAGGAAAATAGAGCTAGAGATAGTTCAGCCGTTAAAAGCTCACGCTCAGTTTCTCCAGGGACATGAGCTGCATTTCTAGCACCCATGTAATCTAAGCCTGTCTTTCCACGGTCCCTTTTCTGCCCTCCAATGGCACCTGTAACACACATGGCACACACATGCATGCACGCATGTGCATGCACACCACACACACACACATACACCAGTAAAAATCTTTTAAATCATGTAACACTTTAGCAAAAAAAAAAAAAGAAACAGTTAAAATAAGCATAAATCCTGAATACACATTCTCCAAAGGAAATATAAAAATAGACAAGAGGCATATGAGAAAGCATATAATTTCTTTGCTCACCAGATTTCACCAATAATCACTTTCACAAATCAAAAACAGGATGAACTATTAATGCCAGCATCAGGATGGCTGGTCTCATTCTTTTCATAGCTTTTTCTACAAAGTCAAAAATTACTTGCAAAAGTTTTGGGACTAGAAAGTGTCTGTATATGCTAGCAATGATACAGTCTCTATGAAAACACTACGGAGGTTTTGAAATAAATTAAAATTAGAATTTCAAATGACCCAGCAATCACATTTCTAAACATATACCAAAAGAAATAAAATTACCATCGTGGCAATAAAGATAACAACTCTCTTATGTGCACTAGCATCACTATCCAAGAATAGTTGAGATAGTCACGCCACCTAAATGCCTGTCAAACAACAAATGAATAAAGCAAGTGTGGCACAAACATAGAAAGGAAAACCATTAGTGTAAAAGAAAGCAAGACCTGCCATTTGCTACAGCGTGGGTGAGCACAGAGAACATCACCCTAAGTGAAATAGTCAGACACAGGAAGAGAAGTACTGTACATCAATGTTGATTGAAACATTGAAACACAATACCTATGTGGGAACCAACCTAGGTGTCCAATGACCAAGAAATGGATCAAGAAAATGTGGTCTAGATACACTAGGGAAGTTGTTCAGCCAGAAAGAAGAATGCAGTTGTGAAAGATGTGAAAAGATGGATAAAAACCGCAAAGAACAGTATCAAGCAAATTAAGTCAGTCACGGAACAACCAGTATCAAGTTTTCTCTACTTTGTGGTTTCTAGATTTTTAGAGAGACACCTAAAATAGTGTGTATATATTTTATATAAACACACACACACATATATATATATTTATATAAGATGAATGTTCAAATGAAACTAAACAAAAGAGTAAACGTAAGGAAGGTATGGGACAGAGAAACATGGAAGATTATGCTCAACATATATACTTGTATGAAAACGTTCATATATATGTGCATAAATATACACATATGTATATCATACATCTTAAAAATATCATTTATGATAAACAATAGAGGAAACAACAGTGGAAAGAAGCCATTTTATAGGCTGCTAATTGAATTCAACAACATTCTTGGAAGTTACCACGGCATAATCCAAATTTCTTTCAAATACAAATATTATTTAACCCAACAACCCACCTTTGGGAAACTGACATACATAACATAAAAGTATTGATATAAAGACTGCAAATATGATTTATGGCTTTAATGATAGAAAAAGAATCATAAGAGCACCTTCAAGAAGAGAGAAAACAGGATTCATCAGCACTGTGGAACTGGTTCACTGTGGATTTTCTAGACTAGAGAATGCTGTATAACCACTAGCATAAATAACTGTGATCTCTCTGTGTACAGCTTGAAAGTTAACAAAACCATAGTAAGTGAAAAAGCGAACTACAAAATCTTTCATTTGATTCAGAATCCCAAATGATTTATATGCAATAACTCCTTTGCATCTGCATAAGACAAATGAGCAATATTAGCATTGTTTTAGAAAAACACATACAATTCCTTCTTGGCCTTTTGGTTAAAATCCTGGGTGGAAAAAAATGCATACAAAGATACACTCAACTCATTTAATGTTTGAATAATATCATGTATGGAGGGGGTAAAGGTGAGGAGAAAAGGCAGATTCACTAGTTACTTTTCTCACTTCGATCAAATATCTAACATAAAGAACTTAAAAGAGAAGAAGTTTACACTGGGGGACAGTTCAGGCACAGCCCACCACAATGAGGAAGGCACGGCCGGAGGTGCAGCCCGTGGTTGAAGCAGCAGCCACATGTCCACATCTCAACAGCTTAGAAAACACAGAAAAGGCAATGTCCGTATTCATCTGGCTTTCTGCTTTTTCCTTTTGTAATCAGGCCAGGATCCTACCACATGGAATGCTGCCGCTATAGCAAGGTGAGTCTACCCTCTTCCGTCATTCCGCTCTGAAAATACACTGATAGACACGCCCGGGGGTCTGTCAATGAGATGACAAAGAATAACCACCATGGTAGGCTTACTTCAGATTATGAGGAGACTTATAATGTCCCAAGAAATTTGGAAATGATTCTGTAGTCAACTTGAAACTAAACACTTCTGGCATAATAAGATCAGCATCTCAGAGTGACCGCTCTTCTGATGGGTTTTGGAAAGTGACTGAAAAGGGAATTGAGTTAACAGTCAATTTTAATAGAACAGAAAGAAAGAGAGAGGAGTGGAGTGAGGGAGGAAAGGAAAGAAGGAAAGAAGGAGGGAGGGGAGAAGGAAGGAAGGGAGGGAGGGAGGAGGAGAGGGAAAGAAGGAGGGAGAGAGGAAGGGAGGGAGGGAGGGAGGGAGGGAGGGAGGGAGGAAGTTGAACTAATGGAAACATAATGGCAAATTAAGAAAGCCAAGGGAGGAAATTCAAATTCTTAGGTCTAAAAGAAAACCTCTGAGAAATGATAACATGTAGGAAAGAGTATGCACGGCAAATGACTGAGGTCCCTACCATGAACGGCATGCATGTGGTGAGATACCTCTTCTAGCAGGACCTTCAAGGGCAGTGGTGCCCTTGGGGAAAGCCTAATTTCAGAGAAAACTGCCAAGAGCCCTGTGTTGTTCAGAATCCTCTCACAAAGCATGGAAAACAAATTATAAGACACTATAAATAAACCAATATGTTTTTAATTTCCTGCATGTTATTAGATCTTATGAGTATTTAGTGGGGAAGGACATTGATATTTATTACTAACACAAGATTGAGGTCCCTCTTGCATCTCACTTCCATACTATCAACAAAAAATTAATTGTAATAGAAACCTGAAATTTTTTTTCTAATGAATGTCTCTTCTTCTAAGCAGAATAAATGTAGGCACATATTCTTATAAACAAGGAAGTTTGGAATAGAAATTTAGCATATGTGCCAGTAAGCTAAATTCAGCTGCACCTATTGACAGAGCCTGTAGGCACACACCCACAGAACATATCTACACATTGGGATGCTATAAATAAGCCAGGCTCAAAACTGAAAAAAAGAAATCTTGATTTTTAAAAGCTCATGCCTTGACTCAACAGCCCATTCATTCTGACTTTTTAAAAATACATTCCTCCTTTACTCAATCATAATAAATACCTTGAGGAGATGTGCTGAAAAGACTTCAGAAGCTCATTATATATCTGTTTTTTGTTTAAGAAATCCCAGATTCTTGGTCTTATTCTAATAGAGACTCAAATACCATTTATAAATATTTTAAATTCTTCCTGTCAGCAATCTTCCCCCAAAATGAATGCCTTCAATGACAGTCAAAGTTTCCAAAGACGCCATTTCCTTGGCTATAGTACATGCACTAATGTAACCAGATTCCTATGAAATAGGCTTTTGCCTGAACTTTCAAATGGCCAGGATATACATGAGACTGTTTTATTCCCTCAGCTTTTACAAATCAAAGAAGTTAATCCTTAAATCAAATGTAACCCTGAGTTTCTTAGACCAATATATACATGTATAGCAAATATGTTTTAAGTAATAGCTACCCCAACAATTGGTCATTGTTATAGTCTTCATAGATCTATGGGGAAAGTCCATTCTTAACAAGGTAAGAGTGTGTCAGCTTGTTCTGGAGCGCTTGAATGGAGCTGAAGAAATAGGCCACTGTAGAGAAAGCCCTATATGCTCTTAGACTAGCCACGTTCCAAGTGATTGATAGCCTAATGTGGACAGAGATTATCCCATTAAATGGCACAGGGCAGCTCTATATTATTATTGAGGGATAGAGGGAAGGAAAACTCAAGGGTAATGTGACGTGATTGATTTTCAACAGCCCCGAGGAGACACACTAGTGCCTCTCCATGCCTGCATTCCCAGACAGGATTGGTGCAGAATTGTCTGTATTCTGTCAATCATGTTTTAAATAAACGCTAATTGGCCAGTAGCCAGGCAGGAAGTATAGGTGGGACAACCAGACAGGAAGTAGAGGCAGGGCAATGAGAACAGGAGTATTCTGGGAAGAAGGAAGCTCTCTCCCCGAGTCCTGTCCAGACACCAAAGAAGCAGGATGTGACCTGCCCTGTTGAAAAAGGTACTGAGCCAAGTGGCTAACATAGATAAGAATAATGGGTTAATATAAGTTATTAGAGTTAATAAGAAGCCCAAGCTAATGGGCCAATCAGTTTATCATTAATATAGACTCTCTGTGTGATTTTCTTTGGGGCCAAACGGCTGTGGGACCTGGTGGGAGGACAGAAACCCCCACAAGCCCGCTCCTCCTGTTAACACAGGATCAAGTGAAGGGAGTGAGATCCACTCTCAAAGGGAGCAGCCCAGAAGTAGGAATCCCAAGAAAATGCAGAATACCTGCACTCCCTCACTACTTCCTGAGGGGATGTCTCTAACACCACAGCAGCTGCTACCATCTCCACGACCATCAGACTCCTTCCTCAGCCTTCACTTCTCCTCCTCCACCTCCTCCATCAGACTGCAGCTTCCCCAGCCTGCCCTCCTCCTCTTCCATCAGACTCCATCTTCTCCAGCCTGCCCTCCTCCATCAGACTACATCTTCCTCAGCCTGCCCTCCTCCTCCTCCATCAGACTCCAGATTCTACAGCCTTCTGGTGTGGTCTCAATACCTGCAACTCTCTAACTTCTAGATTTTCAGGATTAAATTGGAACTACTAAGCCATTCACTTTTTTTGCACTGAAAAGCTGTCAAATTCTCTGTTTCTCCAACCTGCAAATAGCCAGTTTTCAACAATTCAGTCCTTATAGTATAAAACAATCTAATAAATTCCCCTTTATAAAATATAATATACATATATATTTTATACATACATACATTTTATAGACTCTATTCCATTTATTATTATTATTAATAATAATAATAATAATATTTTCTCTTTCATTTTTGTGTTTCAGACCAGGTCTCACTGTGTAGCTCTGACTGTCCTGGAACTCACCGTGTGGACCAGGCTAGCCTTGAACTCACAGAGATCCTCCTGCCTCCTCCTCCTGAGTGCTGGGATTAAAGGTGTGTGTCACCTCCACGGCTTCTGAAACAATAGGACAT